>CAJUYI010001149.1:65950-79844 GCA_910591695.1 Galerucella pusilla
GGTAGTCCACACTAGTGTCAATTAACACGTGACAAACAGGAAAATAGAGAATATAATAACAAAACTATGCTTCATGCTTCAGCCTATTGACGACAAGAGAAAACCTCTCCAAAATAAGTAACGATACGATACACGAGTACTCGTAACTCGGTGATACCCGAAGTAACGAATACTCACTCAACAGCTTAGTGATTACTTCGATTACTTTGGGTTTTTCGGCGTCACGTACAATTTGTAATGAATTTGTACGATGATGATGCATTGGTTGAAGCGTTGAGATGGTATTTAGTATTTATTTCAATTATTTCGTATCTCGCATCGGTGTGTGTTGTGTTGCAATCATACCGTTGAGTGATGAATATGTGATATTACATACGAATTTCATGCTAAATCATGCATAATAAATGGGAATACAAAATAAAATACCAAAATTGAAAGCAATGCATTGGCAATGGTTATGAGCTTTGATATTTGTCAGTGCTGCTGATCCACGTACTTAGAATCCATTTTATGCATATTTTCTTTTATTTTTTTTATTGTTATACTTTTATTACCTACGACCTTCATGTTATCTCCATAAGTAATAAAAGTTTCTTGCTTTAGCCCAATTGTTTAAAAACTACATAGGTATATACCTAGGTACTTATCCATTAAAAAAATATGTTGAGTAATGCATTCGTTTTTTTTTATTGTAGGTAAATATAAATAATGTTGATAACAACATTTTGTAATAATCAATATATGTATAATATAGTAGCATTCCTCGTTCGTATTTCGTATACTTTTCAATAGCAATAATCAGAGTAATCATAGTAACGAATATTTCAAATGATTACTTTATACCAAAGTAACGATTCGTACTGATTACTCAAAAGTAACGAAAATTAACATCTCTACATGGAAGTGATTCTCTACCTCACCCCACTACATATGGTGGTGGAAAGCGTTGCAGAAAGAACAAGATACAGACTAAGTAGAGAGGGAATCATTAAAAAAAACACCTCCTCACTTCTTAGAACTCAGACAACCTGGGACGTGCCACAAGACGGTATGATGAAAAAATATAGCTTTTCAAAGAAATTCGTTACGAAACTAAGCAACAAGAAAGAATGGGATCCAAATACCATTAACAGACTTGGAAAGAATGCCATTCAATGGTACACAGACGGCTCAAAAGCAATAGAAGGAACTGGGATAGGAGTGTTCGGGTCAGGAACCAAACACTCTCGAAAGCTTGGAAAAAAAGTATCTTTCAAGCACAAAACATCTTTCAAGCGGAAATACACGCCATAAGAAAGTGCGCCCGGTTCAATATTGATAAAGGATACAGAAGACAAAGGATTATCATAATGTCGGATAGTCAAGCAGCCATTAAGGCACTGAGTTCTTGTGTAATCAGTTCCAAAATTGTGTGGGAATGTCTAGACAAACTTAATGAACTAGGCGAGAACAATATGGTCACCTTACTATGGATTCCAGGACGCACTGGAATAGAAGGAAATGAAATCGCTGATGAACTAGCAAAGTGGGGGACTGAAAAACCTTTCTGGGGGCCTGAACCCTTTTGCGGAATCAGCCCCAATGTAATATTAGAAGAAATAAGTAAAGCCAAGAAAAAGAGAAGATGTGACCATTGGAAATATCTAGTAGGGCTTATACAATCAAAGACTCTTCCGGGTGACTACAACCTGTTGAGATCAAATGAATGCATAAGTCAAAGTAAAACTGCGCCAAGAGTTTTAACAGGGATCCTAACGGGACATTGTCGCCTGAATGGGCACCTGAAAAAGCTTAAAATAGTGGAGATTTTGTGGAGTGGAAGAAGAAACCTCCATCCACATACTTTCCAACTGCACAGCACTACAGAATCCTAGGAGATTACTGGATAGAAGAGGAACATTTACCCAAGTTGAAGCCTGTAGACATCCTAAAATTCCTCCAGGAAATAGGACTAAAGGAACTACTAGTTTCTGAGACTCTCCTCAGTAACTAAGTAGAAGTAAAAGGGCACAATAGATCTTTTAGGTCTCAGTGAATGTCACCCCAAAATACATAGGTACATACATAATAAAACGATAATAAAACTCACTAAAATTGAGATGAATTATATATTTCAAAATAAAACAAATGCATAGCAGGTTAAAGATTCCATAATAATCTAATATTTCTATTAGTAAAAAAATGCATCAATATAAATTATTTTGATCAACCAATTAGGGTTTACAATGATTTAAATAACGTGGATAAAGACAAACTTCTCTAATATGATACCTGTTCAATAACCAACATATAAATCTTTCCAATCCCAAACCGTATCCTCCATGAGGACAAGTCCCATATTTACGTTGATCGGTGTACCAGAAATATGGTGCAGGATCAATTCCTTCTCGTTTGTACCTGAAAAATAATTAAATTTGAAATTAATATTTCGATATGTGACAAAGGACTGAACTTACCCTTCTAATAGCTCTTCTAAATCCCATATCCTCATCGATCCACCGACAATTTCTCCAACATTTGGTAGTAGGACATCAACACTTTCAGTCAGTCTTGCATCTTCTGGACACTTGCTCATATAAAATGATTTGATATTAGCTGGGAACCTACAGAGCATTATAGGTTTATTAATTTTATCAGTCATTTTTCTTTCCGGCATTTCTGGTATGTCCTAAAAGTAAATAAATAATTGAAAACATCAACTTTACTTGTTAATTATAGCACTATATAAAATAAGACAAGATAAGATGTTAATTAAATTGTAATAAATATAGTTTTTACCTCTCCAAACTCGTAGAATGAACCATCATCTTTGGTAATGTTGTTTTCTTTAAGATATTCAATGGCATCTGCATAGTTCATTCTTAAAAATGGTCTTTCTGGTACTTTAAAATTGGGGTTGAGTTCATGGACAATGTATCCGTAGGGAGATTTCAGAACACGATCTACTACATCACATATTAAATCTTCTAAGCGGTTTAGTAGATCATCAAATGTAATAAATGGACATTCAGCTTCTACATGAGTGTATCTAAAATATAACCGAAAAATAGGTAGAGGTGAAACGTTACGAAAAGTAGTTATATGGATATAGATGTAATTGGAACTGATAACAATAGCAGCCTAATTACCAAGTCACTTATCTGCTGTACAAAGCTAAACCCCCCGTATTTGCAAAACAAAAAAAAGGGCGTAAAATAACAATTAAACTCCAATGTATAATATAGCTTCACCTAATGGCTTCAAATTATAGAACCTGTATTACAGTAGAAGAAATGGACGAGTAAATTCATTTTTTCATGTGAAAACCTTCATATTTTATCACTTTCATAAAATAAAAACCCATACGGTGAATATCGTTATGAAAAATGAGGTCTTATACTAGGGACAATACCGGTATTTTGATAATACGGTGATTGCAGCTATATTAATTGGGATATGTACTAGGAGAAAAGGTAGAAATGCTGGGATATTCCTAAGGAAACGATCAATTTTTTGCAATCTAATTACAGTAAAGCAGCTAGGTATACAGTTTTATTTTGATATTATATACAAATATGAGGCAATGATACCTAATAATCACATTCAAATAGAAACATCTTAACATTGTTTTATATTAACACATTTTTTCAGGTAGTTCCAGCCAAATCTGTTCTCTATTTTCTGGTATTATATCACCAAGATTTTTTAGGATGTTTTCCACTTTACTTTTTCCAAACCCATTAGGTTGTGATTTTATTGATGGGTCTGGAATGTCCAAAATATATTTTTTCTTGCAAAAAATCGAGTTTTCTCCAATTATCAGTATTATTTCTTCCCAAAATATAACTCATACTCATAACGTTTAATTAATTTTTCAGTAATTTTAGAAATGTACAGTTTTGGAGTTTCTTTTTTAACTTTAGCTACAGAAGGCAAATTTTTCCACAGTTGGAAATCTTCCATTTTTTCAACATTGACCCATTTTTCTGACTAGATATTATCGGCATACTAAGACAATTAGAAAGAAACACGTATGAACACGCCCGAAATATTGTAGACGCTGAGCGTAATACACGTATTTGAATTTTACTAAAGAAAATCCACTTATTTGATTGCAAGTACGTGTTTATCCTATAGTAAAACAAAAATATGTGAACTTTTCTCAGCATTTAAGGTTTTTTTTGCAAATATGAGTAAAAAAAGGATCGTTTTTTAGCATTTTTGAGCAAAATACGAGGTCATAGCATAGAAAAGATCAAAGTTTTTAATATTTTCATTATACCAGACACAATATCTCATTTTTCGTTGTTTTTTTTAAATACAGAGGTAATATAGACTTCCTAAATATTGGAATAAGTAGTTTTTAATACTCACTCAGCTAAATGTCTTCTGGTTCTACTTTGTTCAGCCCTAAAGCTTTCTGCTATGCAAAAAACGTCTCCCATAGATGCAAGGCATGTTTCCAAATAAAGTTGAGAGCTTTGAGTTAAATATGCTTCTTCTCCAAAGTAATCCATTTTAAAGAGAGTGGATCCTCCTTCAACTTGAGTCTGCACTATAGAAGGTGGGGTGATTTCACAGTATCCTCTATCAAGGTAATGATCTCTGTAAAATGTAGAAAGCATGGGTAAGTTCATATTAATTTGTTCCAACTTTTTGAAATGTTATTACCTGAATGCTTGCATCAAAACTGATCGTATTCTAAGAACATTACAAGTGTTTTCCCCTCTAATCACAATATGTCTGTTTTCTGCTTGAACATCGGGCAAAGCTTGTTCATTTAAAATTGAGTCTGCTCCGCCAGGCGGTGCTAAACCAATTAGTTCCCAATAATCTACAATAAGCTCATGACCTCCTGGAGCCTAAAATGAAATTAAACAATAGATTATAAAATGGTATGACTGAAACTTATTTTTACTCTGCAAAAATTAATGAAAGGTATAGGTAATAAGATTAATAAAATTGAAGAATTGTTAACAGGATTGAGATTGTCTGCAGCTGGGGCACACACTGTATGTCATATATATTAATAACATTTTACTCACTGTTTTTCCCTCAGGCAATTGTTTAATGGTTCCATATAAAATTACAGAAGATTCTGTTTGTAAAACAAGAGCATTGTATGTTTGACATAGTTTGTCATTGAGTAAAGATTGTAAGAATCCTGTACCATCCCTTAGGGTTATAAACATCAAATTTTTTCCTTGTCTCCGAATTCGATGTACCCAGCCATATACTTTAACTCTCTGGTCTCTATGTTTAATGCCTAAAATAACAGAAAAACAAAATATCAATAAATTGCGACACAAAATGCAGAATATCAAATAGATAAATCTGAGGATTAATCATATTGGTTAAATTTCAATTAACTGAAGAATTTTGGTACTTTTTAGGTATGAACATCATTTCTGATCATAGGAAAAGAAATTGAATGAAAAAATTTATTTCATCTTATGCAACTCATGTTCTTATTGAATATTTTAAATAACTACAAACCTTCAAAAATTCTGATCCTTTTTGCTTGTAGCAAAGTCTTATCTTCTTGGATGACAATTTTCTTTGCATCTTCTAAATTTTTGTTTCGTTTTTCGGCATCTTCTTCTTCCTTTTTAGAATTATCTACTTGCTTGTAATTTTGCCGCACCCATATTTTTTGTATTTTTTTCAATTGAGATTTAGCAGCTGGTTCATATTTACTATCTTAAATGTTCAAAAGTATATGAAATTAACTGAATATAACACTATAAGGAACATATTATTGAATACCTTCTTTTCCATCCACATATATTATCGGAAACGGCTCAGAGCCAGCATGCCGCATAGCTTGTAGTATAGTTTTAAATGGTTTTTGTTCCGTCCCATCTCCACTTTCATCACTTCCGAGGTTTTCAGATGTATAAATTGCTAAAAATATTTATATATGAAACATACTGTGGTGTATACTATAAAATAACCTTACGTTCTTTATTTTCTCCCGACATTATGCTGATGCAACTATATTTTAAATTTTATTTTATTTTTGCCAATAACGCCTTTATAAAATATAAACCCGACTGATGCAATTTATATAAAAGTTGAGTTTATATAGCACAAAAATGCAAAAAGTAGGGATAAAGAAATTCACTGATACCACAGCACAGAAATAAGCATAGATAAGCCTTTTTTTATTGGTAGATATATGATCTTGATCTGTGAGATAAGCGATAAGGGGATATGTTTATATCTTAGATTCCTTGTGGATTCCTTGTCTAAGGTTTATATGCTTTCTTTTTTATAATCTGTGGCAGATCTGTGGTTTATGCCACGTCCATTTTTAAGCTGCTTGGTAACTGAAACCATAGATAAAAGAATACACTGAAACTACTACCTACTACTACATTATATTTTATTTCTCTATGCTACTACCATTAAAATAGAAGGAGTTAGAGCTGCTAGTCCATGGCCACTGGAGGTGTAGCCAAGTAAGTTATCCGTGGTCGTTGCTTGAATACGCAACCACAGACTACATATAATGTACTCTGTGACGCAACCAGCTTTTGCCTCTTGCCAGTTATTTTCATATCGTCAATGACAGATTCTGATTGCCGTTTGAACAACATGTTATTATCTATGGTCGTAGCCAACGAAATAAAATACATAAAAAAAGAAAAGGTATCGGTTAGGTTTAGGTGATAGTAGGATGGTACTATAGTAGGATTATTGGAATAGATAAACGACTACTTATGCCCGGTTTTATAAGCTCGGGTTACCCCTGCCCCGAGAGTTAACCCTGTGACCGGTGGGTGATGCAACGTTTTATAAAGCGGGGTTAGAGTTAACCCTGCCCCACCATTTGGCTCGGGTTAACTCTCGAGTTAGCGGTTGTCATGCGCAAAATGCTAAAATGTGAAGAAATGGAAGGTTATGTAAAAACATATTTATGATATATATAAATAATATCTTACCCGATATATATTTTCAATGTGGACATGGATGAAGTAAGAGATTTATTTGAAACTTTTGATGACTTCCTAACAGATGATGAGGAAGACATTATTCAAATGGTTGAGGCACCCCCAGAACCTAGGGTTTTTAAAAATAGAAATGCAGTCAGTACAACAACTTCTTTTTCCGAGAAGTTCAAACTCCTTCTATTGATACTGGCAAAATCCATTTTTAAATTTAGTAATTTCAATTTTCCACGTCACTATATAACAAAAAATGTGAGCTTATAGGTTTTGTTGTACTCGATTCATAGAAGAAAGCACTGTTTTATGGCCCTACTTTTTCTTCTTTTATATATTTTTACAGTAATACGCCAGTGATCTCTGTATTTTAACCCGAGAGTTAACCCTCGAGGTAACTCGAGATATTTAACTCTACTTTATAAAACTGGGCATTAAACAAGGAGCACATATATTTCTGTGACGAGGGACCTAGAGGAACCGTTGGCTACATTGAGATGTGAAGTTAGTCAGCAGATAAGGTTAATTAATGTGAAGCTAGAAGCAATTTACAATCCTTTTTCTTGTTACACGTTGAGAAGTGCGTTGGAACGATGAGGTTTGTTGAAAATATTGTAAATAAATCTAATAATTGTAATTCTTTAAGTTGCACTCTTATCATTTTATGTTATATATAATGACACGATGTTAATTTACAACTGATTGATTAAGAATACAGAAAAATTGATTATTCAAATGCTACACCACATGGTGCCACCATTTTTAAACATATTTTCTTTACAGTTCGTTAAAACTTCAGAAGAGGCTAGCAGCCTCTGTTATGCGATGTGGTAAAAAGAAAGTCTGGTTAGATCCCAATGAAATTAATGAAATCGCCAACACAAACTCAAGTAAGTATAAAGCTAACCTAAAAAGAATAATCTCTAGCTTCTGTATTTACTTCTAGGACAAAACATCCGCAAGTTAATTAAGGACGGTCTTATTATTAAAAAACCAGTAGCTGTACACTCTCGTGCTCGCGTTCGTAAGAATACCGAGGCTCGAAGAAAAGGAAGGCATTGTGGATTTGGTAAAAGAAAAGGTACAGCTAATGCCCGTACTCCTCAAAAGGTAAGATATTGTTAGTTTCAGTAGATGTAACCATAAAAAAGACATTACCTAATTTAAATGTATAGTTGGAAAGGGGTATAATGCATTTAAGAATGATCATCTTAATATTTTAATTACAGGAATTATGGATACAGCGTATGCGTGTCTTACGTCGTTTATTGAAAAAGTACCGTGAAGCTAAGAAAATTGATAGACATCTATACCATTCCTTGTACATGAAAGCTAAGGGTAATGTATTTAAGAATAAGCGTGTTCTTATGGAATACATCCACAAAAAGAAGGCAGAGAAAGCACGTGCCAAGATGTTGTCAGACCAGGCTAATGCCAGAAGATTGAAGGTGAAGCAAGCTAGAGAAAGACGTGAAGAGCGTATCGCTACTAAAAAGCAGGAAGTATTGCAAAACTACCAGAGGGAAGATGAAGCTGCTGCTGCTAAGAAATAATAATTGAACTATTTTTTATTAGATTAATAAAAATTTAAAAACAACCGTTTTATTATATGTAATCCTTTTTGCACTGGTATTCAATTGTCCATACTGTGTAAGAACTAAGATTTTGATTCACATTATAGTACCTTTTTTCTAAAGCGAAAAGTTAACGTT
This sequence comes from Galerucella pusilla, assembly GCA_910591695.1. NCBI lineage: Eukaryota > Metazoa > Arthropoda > Insecta > Coleoptera > Chrysomelidae > Galerucella > Galerucella pusilla. The sequence goes on from CAJUYI010001149.1 coordinate 74,586, forward strand.
GTTCACTTGCTGTGTAATATTTTTTGAAAAATGAGAATTAGCTAAAAATTTTGATGATTGAAAAACGAGGAGTAGTAAGAAGACTAATTCACTTCAAATATTAGATAAAAAGCCGTAAGAAATGATTGATAAAGTGAAGAAGTAGGTATAATAACTCTAGTTATATAATTTATATTTTGTGCTAGTGAAGTAATTTGTTATTGCTTATTTAAGAAAAAATCTGTTTGACCTCTATTTCAATTGTGAACAAACCACTTATTCTTCATGAATTATCATGTCTATAAAATTTCTTTTTATAGACAATGGGATTATCGATGTCAGCGTTATGGTTTACGCATAATATAGAGGGTTTACGTTAGTGCTTGCTGGTTACGTGCATAAATGATAAACATGTGTGTGCTGCATAATAAAAAAGAAGAAGACAAATGGAATAATTTTCAACTATAATCGAAAAAATGAATATTGTTCAAGAAATATTTATTTTAACTATCACATTTGGAATTGCACTAGCGGTAAGTCACTAAATCAGTTAACCAATATAATTATTGTGAGATACTAATTTATTTTCCTTTATTAGAGTAATTTAGAACATGATGGGACGGTAGCAATTCGATTACAGCATTCCCTATATTTTGAAAATCCTCCAGTTTGGACTGAAAGAGGAAATATTACAATTCAAAGTTTACGGTTAGGACAAGCTACAGTTGATCAAAAGGCTCTAACAATAGAAGAACAGAAACTTTTGAGGGTGAGATTTTTTTAAGCCACATTAATATAAAATGAGATAGGGAAACTTGAGTAAAAAATGACAAAGAAGCAAAGGAATAACAGAACCATTAATAGGATGAATGTTTCTTCAGGGAGGAAATAACTCTGGTAGAATCTTCCAAAATTACCCTTCATACACCTTCATGCATGCGTGCTTTCCACAGGCCTGTTTAGTTGTGAACTAAAACGTTATTTTCCAATCAATATGTAGACTCTGATATAATATTATTTATTTTTGTAGAATTTGGCTGCTGAAAATAGCTACTATCAAATTAGAGCTATTGTGAGTGCAAATGATGGCACAGAAAAAACCTTCATCTCTACTTTAAAAGCTGTAAGTAATAGTATTAAGTGAGTGAGAAGTTCAATATGAACAAATTCTATAATCATTTCAATAAAATAAACTCTCGAATGAATTTGTTGGTGCAGTGATAACTTTTAATCACCAATTTGACCAAAATACACAACCTTTCTAAGGGGTCTTTTAACAACTCAATAGCTTTCTCTTTTGTGGGGATATAAGGTGGATGTCAAAATAAATAGTTTATTTAATATAAGTACCTATACACTTGAATGAACAGTTGTGAATTGTATGTATGTTTGTATGTAGATGTGTATCTTGGCCAGTCTGCTAATACCTATACTTTGGCAAGTTTATCTGAAGCTGTGAAAGGAATGCAGTTGAAAACACTCAATATTGCCACGTTTAACTATGAAAAAGCTAAAGTGCTAAGTATGTACTGCTAATAATTAGAAAAGGGACTTTTTATTATTAACAATATGATTAAACGTTAATTCTTTAATGTGCTTGTTTCCTTGGATTTTTTCTATTAACATTATTTTTTGTTATGCTCCAAATTTGTTATGGGCTTCTTCAAGCTCTGGCAGCGTTGTACGAAAACCATAATTACCACAACCTCCTAATTACATAGGTAATTGGAGATTTTTATCGAAAGCTGACTTCTTATTGGCAAGCGCGTGCGTGTGTTCTTCCCTCTCACTTCGTCAGTTGACTGATATTGATTTATCCAGTGGCGTTGGTATTGTCAGTGACCTTTACATTTTCTATTTCACTTGGTAAAATAGGTACCGTACGCCATTTGTACGTTTATGACAGATATGCGCCATGTTTCCTCGCCTCTTACCGATGCCCCGTAGCTTCAGATAAATTTACCAAACTATACTGCTGCCAATCATATGAACTATTTATTTATGAGGTGAAGTGTTGATGATACCTCATATACCTAAATGTACTCCACCATATACTACATCTTCAAATCCTGATATTGTTTGCACTGATTTCTTCCACTAACCTAATGAAATTAGTGATGCTTAAACAGTTATAGCCTTGCAGAAGATTTATTTGAAGAAAAAGTTGAAATCTGTCATAGTAATAAAATAATAGTAATATTGAATAAATTCGTCTTTCATATAAAGTGAGAGGTGTAATTTATTCATATGTCAAATATTCAAATTACCTAATACATGAAAACAAAACTTATTTTTAATAAATTGACAAATTTTTTTTAGTGTATGTTGGCCGAATCAGAGTTAGATGACAGACTATCAGTGTCAATAGATTATATGGGTAGAGTAGTAGGCGTTACATCTGTAGTTGCTTCAAATTCAGCTTGTGAAGGAGCTGTAGTACCTTTAGAAACATTAAAATACTTCAATACAGTGGTCTATGTGCGACACTCAGAAACAGGACCCATGTAAGTAAATATAATGATTATTATTATATTGCAAGCATTTAGCTTTCTAAAAAGTATAACTTAATTCCTTGAATCCAATTCTGTAAATGTAATTTTGAATAATGACATTTATGTTCATGTTATTGCAAGCAAGTTGTCACCCGCCATAAAGTCATATTTAAAATGTTTTCCACAGTAGCTATGTTAACAAGTGTACCTCTCTTAATTCAAAAGATACAAGGGATAATTTCTAGTTTTTTTGTAGGGTGATAGAATCTGGTAGACATTTTTACTATCTTCATTTTCAGATGTTTAATTTATGTAAACATATATCTGTTCTAGACCTGACACTGCTTCATATGTACAGAAATTAGAAAGGGAAAAAGAAGCCAAGGAAAAGGGAGAAACCAAAGACAACAGATCATTTCTAGCAAAATATGTGAGTATTAAAAAATTAATAGGTGAATTTCATTAATTCCAACCATAATTTTTTAGTGGATGTACATAATACCGTTCCTGATATTTATGGCAATATCATCAGCAACAAATCCAGAAGCTCAACAAGGCCAATAGAATATTTGTATTTTTGATGTAGATATCAATTTATAATTTCTAGTGTAATTTATTAAAAAATATATAATTGTAATTGTTTTTATTGCTTTGACTAAAATTAATTAATTAATTAAGATGTATTACTCATTGGACCATATAATTTGGGGCACAACCAAAAAATAAAAGTATCAATTAACAGTAACTTCCAAGCTCAAAATAGTTAAACAAATAACAAAATAGAAGTTACACACAGGTTGATAGCATTTGAAATTCCTCAACATCTACAAAAAAAATCATTTATTTCTCCATGCCTCTTTTATACTTTCGTTTATCGCACTTCCTTCTTTTTAATCTTGTTTGGATTAATTCAGATCAATACTCTACATTTCTGAAAGAATAATGAATATAAGGCTCTAAACCTAAAGCAATAGAAGATATTGAGATAGGAGTGCCAAGATCCAAATACAAAGATTGTGAAAAATCCAAGCATATTTCAATCGGAAATTCGCTCCATTCAATATTTATAAAATATATAGAAAGCCAAAAAATTATTATCATGTCAGACCAATTTTAAATGGGGGATGAGGACAATGATATAAAAAAAATCATCAAAATTTATGTGTATTTTAAACGGGAAATGTTTTAACGCGAGTACTTAGAGTTAATATTAAGAGCTCAAATTTTCACGGGATTCCTTTTGAACATTTCAAACAAGATAATATATAAAAAGACGAAAATCTATGATGCGGTAAAAAAATAACAATTTTTCGTTCATAATTTTATTAATACAAGATATATTTTTTGGAAGAGTTAAATTATGACAAAAACGTATGTTACTATTGTTAAATTACAGTTAGGTTTAATATAATACACTTTGAGGTATAGTAAAAAAATGTGTACTTATATAAAATCATTACAAAAATAAATATAAAAAATACGAATTAAGTAATAATAAATACCTAAAAAATAATTATGTACACAAAACTTACTTTTTACAAATTTTTATTTGTTGAAATCATTCAATTATTTACAATAAATCAGTACTTTTTAGGGTAACCATGTAAAATGTAACAGAGTGTTTGGTAAAATAAGATTAGTCTCAATCAAGATAAATTTATCAACTTAATTTTTGACAAAAAATATATTTATTTTTTAGTATCTTTATAAGGTGTCGATATTTTCATCCAACATTTAAAATTGCAGTGCTTGTTCTAACATATATCTCATATTATAGACTTGTAAGTAGTTCAAGTTTATAAATTGTAGGTAGGTACTTCACTACACCTTGCAGTAGATTATAACATCAATAAAGATTATAATATGGAATATGGGATCACTTTGGTTTGATATACTTAAGCTGGTTAAGCATAACCATATACATAATAAACCAAAGCATACCTACCTATATTTTTAACTGATAGGTTGAAAAAAAATCATCGAAGGCTATCTTACATTGTAATCAATGATGTGTTACATGTATCAAAATTATATTTTATACAGGGTTTTTAGTTGTATACATATACAACTTGTTTCAAAGGGGGTTATTTTTGCTAAATAATTTAGTTTATCAAAAACGCTTTCAGTCTTACATTATCAAAGGAAATATTCCATTTTATTGATTGAATAATATCAATTATGTAGCAACTGACGTCTGTCACCAAAATTAGGTTTTCGATTTCCATTGTATGTTAACCACATATTTATATTATTTGAAAATTTGGTCAACACTAGAACTGACAAGTATTTTTAATGTACTAAATCATTTAGTAAAAACAATCAAATATAAATAGCACGATGTCCATTGTAGCACAAATTTTGGGACAAAATTACAAATTTTTATTTTACTATAATACAGTATTTTTTTAGCGCTGCTGCTACAGGAATTTTGGTGCATGGTTAATTTTATATTTAAATGCATTATCTTTCATATTATATCAAGTGTTGGAAACGTATTTAAAACAAATCACTATAATATTTATATGCCAGTAAAAAATTTTTAATTTCTGAATGAAAAATAGTAGTTATATTGATATAAGGGTCATATGTGAAGCTTACCAGCTTGAGGGTTTGCTTGCGGAGGCGGTTACCAAACCCGAAAGATGTAAGGGAGCATTCGGCCCATATACAGGGTGAATCACGACTAACGGGACGGAGGTTTATGGCGAAACGGTAAAAAATTTAAAATGTTTGTCACCTTGGTAGTTTGTACATCCATATAGGCTACATTTTAAAATTATTTTGAAAT
>CAJUYI010001149.1:80244-93375 GCA_910591695.1 Galerucella pusilla
AAAAAAAATCGAATCGAATGTCCCCCAAAAGGTAAATCTTATAACGTTATACTGATATTTATAACCCACTCACTACAATGATTTCGATGCTACATTTTTGTAATTTTATTGTCTATGTATATATTGTCAATTTTTATTTAAACAGAGTGTCCCAAAAATGGCTAATATAACAATCTTTAATTGCATATTTGATTTTTTAAATCTTAATACTAGATTATATTCTATGATTTTTACATTTTTTTTACATTTTTAAATTGTAATTTTGTCAACTATGAAATAATGGTTTAAGCATTGGATTGTACTTAAAAAGGTTCAAACAGCTTTTAGAAATCAATAAAAAATGGTAAATAGATTGATTTTCAAAAATATCAAAACTGATTTTATATTTGAATAACGTTAACGTAGAATTCTACTTTGGTAGGTTAACAACAAATAGAAAAAGTGGTTTAGTCAATTTGAGCTATTTATAAAATGTTAACAACTTTATTGGTGTAGTATATAACCTGGGTATGAAAAAAGAACCAGAATCAAAGTAGAATGCAAGAAAATTGATTTTTTACAAGAAATTATTAGCATACATAGGTTGAAATTTGAATAAGATTTTTTTCAAGAACGGAAGGGAAAAATAAACTTCTAGAAGGGGAAGGGTGAATTGAATGAATTTTTTCAATAAGGGGAAGGGAAAATAACCTTCAAGAAAGGGAAAAGTCAATGGAAATGTTATTTTTTCTTCCTCTTCTTAAAAAATCCTCATTCCAAATTTTGAGTTTAAGGAGCCGCGAGTGTCTTTTAACATCTCGTTAGTTTATATACTGTAGTGTCAATGCTTGTTGTCCTCGGCCAACTATTTACACCGTTGTCCAGAAATGTATAGCTTTCCCTACGAGTAGCACATACTATTTTTTCTTAAATGGCAATCAGCATTATCATATATTAAGGAATTTTTATGAATGCATAACAATTTTTGGCTACCCGCCTTTGAAATCGTTTCATTGACAACAACGGTTTGTTCATTAATAAGATAAAAATTTGAGATTTATTACTTATTTCATTTTGCCAAATAAGCCTATTTTGAGGTCTGAAGCTATTCCCAGAAAGTAGGCGTTCTCTAAGGATTGTTACTTATAGTGAAGGACACTTGTTTAAAGTTGACTGGAGAACATATTCGGACTAAATAACAGAATACATAATATGTGAAAAAGGAGAGCTAAAAAAATAAGTGAAACACCAGTTTTTACATGTACATTTATAAAGGATATAGTTAACTTATCATCAACTCATTTAATTGATGTCTAAAATATTGAACCCTTTCATTTCATGACACAAGAACACTTTAACGTAATAATACTACTGTTTATAGAGTGTATGTAGGCTGTACAAAGTGTTTTTCACTTTTTCACTGTACGTAAAACTTTAGACTAGAAATAAAGTCTCTTGATAATTCAACATATATTTAAAACAAACGAGATTCAGTTTTCACCAAGAACACACAATTATGGAATGCCTGGAAAAATCAAAATAGGAAAGCCTCGAACAAATATTAATGAAAAATCACCCTACTATAGCAGTCACCTTTGGCATCAATAGTAAATTATAAACAATATACCCTATATTCAAGAATATAACTCTCTATTATCACTTTTAAAATACCATTATAAACAATTTTGCTTATTTTGAATAATTTTTCAATTTTTATAAGTACCTATTAATAGAGAACCATTTTCTCAAATATTTGAACTACATTTTAAGTATTGTCTACGCCGCCTTTACTATTTTTTTTCTTCCGTTTCTTTTTAACAGTCACTTCACAACTGCACCCACTTCTCACTTTGATATAGTCTAAAGTGTAGGTGGCGCCACCGTCTTCATGTAGAGGAAACATCGGAAACAGGTTAGTTCTGTTGTCTGTATTTTTAACAAGGGCGTAAGTATAACTGTACATCTGTACACATCGAGAGTTGTGATTTCTTTTATTTATAAAATTGCAGGGCTTGTCCAAGACGTTTGGATCGCAGGACAATTCGTAAAATCTGAAAATAAATTATATTTTAACATTTTTAGAACCAATCCAATTATTCTGTCATTTATTATTGTCCTCACTTTAATAATAATTTAAGTATTTTCTATGCACTGTAGTGGAACGCCTCTAAATGCGATAATTATAGTGAAGTCTGTCGAGCGCGGTTAGTACTTGGATGAGTGACCACAGTCGCAGAAATAGATCGACGTTAAAAAGCCGAATAAAAAAATTATCGTTTACGCTTGGGGCACTTATAAATTGGAAGCTTTTGGAAATGCCCCGTTGATATGACCCCGAACTTAAGATTCTGTCTGATAAAATTATAACTAACAAAAAAATGTCTTACCTCTGCTTATAGTTGTGATCTTGATACAGTTCAACAAGCAGACCCTCTTGGTTGGAACCTCCTGTTGGTTCAACTTTTTCAGTAACGGTGGGACAACACTCTCCAGATTTATTAAGAGGCTGGTGATGGGGATTTGCTACAGATTGTGGGTGATTCTTAATAAGATGATGCGTTTTTTTGTTCAGACGAATCTCTTGGTTGTCTTCAACTACGTTGGGTTCGACTCTGTAATTCAAAATGTACAAATTTTTAATAAATATACAGCATCTCAAATATTAGATACTTTTCACAAGCTAGAGCTAATATCAAGATGTTTTTGCCTGAGAAATCTAATAAAATATTCGTTAAATATATTTTTTTGATCCACCTAGTTTTTTGATAAAATCATTCTCTCGCCTATAAACATAGACCGGTTGCCCATGGTCATGTAAGCTTCATTCAATGCCTTATTCTACTTGGTTTTCACAATAAACTCAATGGTGAAAACTGCTTCCACTCAAAATAATGAAGCCTACACGTGTCATGGGCTACCGGTCTAATAGTGTCATCCACATTCTGGAATATAAAGAAACGCGTTTCCGCAAATTCTTGAATATTCGCAGAGCATACGTTGCAGGCAGCCAACGATGCAATTGAACCCAGGTTTTTGTTTAACAACCCCTACAAAATTAAAATAAAACAGAACACAGAGCCAGATGCTGCAAATGCAATACGCATATATACAGATGGTTCAAAAATGAAAGAAGGCTCAGGCTGTGGAGTTTACTCGAGAGCACTAAGCCTCAAGATTAAGTGGGGAATGGGAAACAATACCAGCGTGGTTCAAACAGAACTGGCTGGTATCTCAATTGCCACAAAAGAACTAACCAGAAGAGGAATTTCTGGCAAAAACATAATAATCTGCACTGATAGTAGACAAGCCCTATTAGCCTTGAACAGACAACGTGTTATATCGAGGCAAGTACTAGAGTGCCACCAAGATTTAGCTGACGTCTCGGCAGATAACAACATTATCCTGATGAGGTGGGTTAAAGGGCACGACAGGAGTAAAGGAAATCGCATTGCTGATTCTTTAGCCAGGGAAGCCGCTGGACTAAAAATTCTAGGACCCAGTGACACCTACGGCCTAACGACTTCGACAATTGCGGAACTAGCCAAACGTTACACCCATGCTCAATCCCTTAAGAGATGGGATGGAATCAAAGGATGCAGTCTTTTCAGGATCACCCTGGGCGACCCTGGGAAGCTGGCGCCGAAGAAATATTTGGCGATGACCAGGAAAAACCTACCTTTAACAGTAGGATTTCTGACTGGTCACTGTCAACTAAGTAAACACCTCCATACTATGGGGCTAGTGGACACACCTCTATGCAGGATGTGTGAACAGGAAGATGAAACTGTCAGGCATGTCTTATGCGAGTGTCCGTCAATAAGAGAGTGTGTGTTCGGTGAGTCTTGGCCTACACCTGCCGATATAAAGGAGATGTCTCCCAGTGACCTGTCCACCTTCCTGAGAAGGACAGGATGGACAATGACCTAGGAGGACAACTCCTCGGGAGGATGTAAAATGGGTCACATGTGGCCTAAGTGCTGTGAGCCTACACACTCACCCTCCCTACTCTACAGATACAGATACGTTGTGTTTAAAATCAGGGTAGGGGATCTCTAAAGGCGCGAGAGTGCTGCCACATAGGGAGTCCCGTCAGTACTAAAATTTCTAATTTAGTGAGAACTGCAACGCCGTTAGTGGTAGTTGCAGATTCTTCCACAGATATCAGCGCTGACATCCTAACGTGTTATCAAAAGGTTCGTTCCAACTTCGCAAAGAACCATTCTAGAATGGCACTGCGCAAGTGCATATAGTTAATGCCGTTCCAAGCTATTCGTGACCGTAATATTACGGTTCTATTTGCGATCGTTCTAGAGCTGCAGCGGAACGGTAATTTTGCTACTCGATCGAATGAAAGAACTGTAAGGACTGACATGCGCTGTTAGTAAGTATTTTGTCAATTGTTTTCAAAATTGTTGTTTTATAGATTGACGTAAATGAAGTGTTTGTTCGCAACTCAACTATTGTGATCGGAAATCAAAAATTAGGTATTAAACAAATGATTGAAGAGGTAAAACGTTATAAAAAGAGTAGTAACCTTCCTTAAAAATTAATATGAGCCTAAATTAAAAATTTGTGACTCAAAAAATACCTATGGATGACGAACTAGATAGCGGTTTTTCATTGGAAGAATACAGTGAGGATGAGGACGTTACTTTTACACCAACCAAGAATTAAAAATGAGAATATCTTTTGATTTTTTATTTCGGACATACTCACTTTTCTTGAATCTATACAAATATATCAGTAATTTGTTTCGTCTGTTGTCCGTTACTATTACATAAGCAAAACGGTCGCTAAACGATAATAAAGTACGCCTAAAACCGTTCCAGCCTCTATCAGTTCTGGGACAGTGCAAAGTTTGCGCCTGCGTATAAAACAAATCCTAACGATTCAAAAACGGTTCCGGAACGGTGTTTTATCGTAGGTTGGAACGAACCTTATAATCCTAACCATATTATTATATTTCTCTATGATCCTAACCTGACAACTGCCTGACGTGTATAGTAAGTTTGTGCAGTTTTCGTTTTTAAAAACTATTTTGCCTATTTGTGTGTGTGTTGAGTATTCGTAGTTAATTTTTATTGTTTATAGTGGGACTTTTATTTTAAGAGACAATGTCGATAATATGTTTTGTGAAAGACTGTAATGTGAGGTGCACCCGGTAAGCTTTATCTTTATACAAAACATGTTCGATTAAATAAAAAGTGACAGTAGTTATTCTTCCATACAGCTTTGAACTTCCCAGCATTGTTGTTGAATTCGTTGAATTTGTTTTTCTTCATGTTTGTCGTTGAAATATGTAAAAAAAACGTTCCATTTATTGTATACTTTTTTTATCCAATAAAATATATGAACTTGTTAATTATTACTTTATTTTTCTCATTTCAGGCATTATATGGTCCATTTTTTGACATTTCATTTAATTTTACTTGACTATTTGATTGTTATTATTGTAATATCAATCTAATGTTGAGTAACTTTAGATGAAATATCAAAAAATGTACCATAAATGTCATTTTGCAATAAAAGTAAAATTACAGTAATTTTGAATATGCCGCCAAAAATTGTAAAATTACAGGAATCTTCTTATTCGGCTGTTCGAAGTTCACAACCATCTGATTTATGTTAGAGGTAATGACGGGACTCTCAAGGTGGCGCCACCCGTACAAATAGAGGGCGCCACGGGTCAGTTTCCCATCTATAAGTATTTTTTTATCTATGTTTGAAATAATGTGACAAAATTTTTGACTTACCTGTCTTCGTGAATTCGATGTATCTGTTTATTCTGTCTGTTAGCACCTCTTTTGTGGCGATAAAAGTCGTAGAAAATGTCGTGTGTTTCGTTGAAATACTCGTTGCAAGCGACTGGAATGACCACAGCGGCTAGTCCAAGCACCTGGATGAAAAAAATGATAATTTAAATTATGAATTACTGATAACAAGAGGGTATTACATCAAAATAGTAGTAATAGCAGTAAATGCCGGTACAGTAGTTACCAACTACATAGATGTACTAAAATAAGTCCATGGTGATTATGGCTCCGCTTGACCATTCATCAAACGAATGAATCATGATAGATAACGACATAAGTTCAAGACATAACGTTTGTTTCTACTTTGATCACTATATCTTATAGACTTTCTAAAACCACTACAGCTTTGCACGCTACTTAGTGTTTTACACTCGTTGTGCGTTTGCTCGAATATGATTAACCAATAGCAATATGAAATAATCGATATCGTTATCTGACTTGTCTACTCCATCTAAGAAATGGGAAACTTATTTCACTATAGGCTACAACGTAGTGCCAATGTTTTGGCGTGCCATAGAGGAGTTCAGTTCAAGGTCAGTATGGCTCTACAACAACCTCGATAAATGTTTATTTTATAACCTTAACTTCAGAATTTCATTTTTGCATCGGCTGCTAGGCAAGTTGCTAAGCAACAAATGCGAAATGGAATATTTCGTGTTAGATATAGGTTCACTCTAAAATCACGACGTCAAATTATGACGTCCAGCGACAAATTGATGAAATGTAAGCAGAACGTTTCTGTCAAAGTTTTAGTGGGAAACGAGTAATTTCATAGTTGCTTTCTATAAATACATTTTTATAGGCTTCTATTTCTGTGTACCTATTAGGAATAGCAATGAAGAAAATATTTACATATTTCTTTAATTTATATTTCAATTCTGATAGAAGGCCCATTAGCGGCGAATTCGGAGTAATGAAATATTATCAGTTTATTTATTTCAAAGTTTTTGCAATGTATGTGCGTTACCGTGAAAGACCGAAATCTGGTGAATGTCGAGATACACCGGTGGATGTCAACATTCTCAACGTTGCTTGACGTATGTCCGAAATATTGTTGAAATTTAATTATTTCTAACTAACACCGGCGATTGTCGACATTCAGGATGCACTCATGGTGTGTGTTAAAAAGAATTTTTTTTTTAAATAAAAACAAAAAAAATCCATAGGTCTTTATTTGTTAAAATAATATGGGAAAAGGACTTTGTAAAACTCAAAACAAACAGTAGAACATGAAAATATAAAATGAAATATAAAAAATAAGAACAATATCTTATTTATTGCAACAACTTAAACTACCTAGGCACTTCGAATTGCACAAAAGTTCCTTGCTTTTACAGCTGCATTTAGTCGGGGAACACTTGTCTTCTCGTTTACTTCCAATTAAGGCATGTAACTTTTCAAAAAACTTATCACGATTCACTGTACTAGCCATTGAATACAAATTATAATTTCTAATAAGAAAATTAAATTAGGTTAAGTAGCGCTGTCAAACGTTGCGTTAGACTGTCGAAGACAAAGCTAACCTAAACAAGGGTCTGGAACCGTCTAAAAACTTGTCGCGACCTGCAGTGTCCGAGGTTTCCGGACCTCATTTGTGTTTGTCGACATATACCGGTGAAAGTCCGAATGTATAATAGAATTAAGAAATGTTCGGACTTTCACCAAGGCATTTGACATTTGTCGACATCCACCGGCGAATGTTGACATTCACTACTTTAGGTCTTTCACGGTAACATATGCATGTATTAAACGTGAACAATATGTTGTCTTAGAAAAAGTATAGTATGCAATTCACAAGAAAATTAGCATCATTTTTTTACTATTTTATGACAAATTTACCATTCAAATCATAAGTTTTTGCAGGTCTTCCATCGCGAACATCTACATTGATTTATGGAAACAATGTGTATAGTTTGGCAAGTTTATCTGGAGCTACGCGGCGTCGGTAAGAGGCGAGGAAAAACATGGCGTATATCTGTCAAACGTACAAATGGCGTACGGTACCTATTTTACCAAGTAAAACTGAAATTACAAAGGTAACTGACAATAGAAACGCCACTGGATAAATCGATATCAGTCAATTGACGAAGTGAGAGGGAAGATCATACGCACGCGCTTGCCAATAAGAAGTCAGCTGGTCGATAAAAATCACCAACTATGTAATCGGAGGGTGTGGTCATTATGGTTTTCGTACAATGTTGCCAGAGCTTTAAGAAGCCCATAACAAATTTGGAAAAGTGTTCTCTCTAAATATTCATGAATTGGAAAATAATGTTAATAGAATAAATCCAAGGAAACAAGCACATCATAAAATTAACGTTCAATCATATTTTTAATATTGTTAATAATAAAAAGACCCATTTATAATTATTATCACTACATAATCAGTACTTCAACTTTTTCATAGTTAAACGTGGCAATGTCGAATATTTTCGACTGCATTCCTTTCACGGTTTCAGATAAACTTGCCAAAGTATACACCCCCGAACATCTTGAAATTTAAAATAACGTTTTAGCTGAATTCTCAAGACATCGGTGGCCAATCGTTCTAGGAACTTTTGGCAAGTCACCATTTCATTTTTGTTATTCTGTCACTAGTTATGTCAAATGTCAGTCATATTTGTGTTAGTTGATATTCGTTTAATCGTTTTTGTCCATTCCCATTAGATTTTTGTAGCAATTCCAGTTAGTTGTATCTCTATTCTTCTAATTAGTTTTTCCACTGATATCTGACATAACTAGTGATCGATACAACGGGGGTGTATAGATTGTTTCAATAAAGCAATGTAGATGTTTGCAATAATTATAAAAATCAGCAACAATCTTATGATTTGATTAGGTGTCACAGGGGCCATAAAAACTACTCCTACAGCTGCAATGGAAGTCCTAATGAATCTGCGACCTCTACACATATTCATACAAGGTGAAGCGAGATCTGTAATGCACAGATTAATACATAGTCAGTAACACATAAACCAAACGCATAGTACTGACAACTGGCAGCTAATCGAGGAGCTAAAAGCTGACTATATATGTAATGGTACACATCGATGCAATAGCTACGAGGCATAACTTTGATAATAAGTTCAAAGTAACTATACCAAACAGGGAAGACTGGAAAAAAGGGTACCCATACATGCGGATGTTTTTTGGTATACAGACGGGTCAAAGACGTTAGACGGCGTAGGAGCCGGTATAGTAGGGCTAAAGCAAGGGATAGCCTTCCCAGTAAGCCTATCAAGGAATGTCACAACTTTCCAGGCGGAAATGACGGCGATTCACCACTGTGTGGAAGAAATTAAAAGGCAGAAGAAAAGATTAGCAGCGCTAAAGGCACTCAACTCCGTAGAGTGGTGGAGGAACTTACCAAAGCTGTAGTGGATCTGTATAGGTATTTGAAGCTGATGAGATTGACAAACGAAGGTTTTGTCACCTAGAAGAAGAAACGGCAGAGCACATTCTAGGTTTTTTGTATTAGGCGAAGAAAAGCCATTGGCAGATAGCTATAAGGAAGGTTCAGTTTTCACACTAAGTCAGGCTGGAGAATGTAATCTAGAGTTTAGGGGCCACAATAGATCTGAAAAGGTCGCAGTGGAATAGGCCAAAAGCCACCTCATAAAATGTATTTATCTATGATTTGAATGGTGCACATTAACTGTCATTCTGGTCATCTCTTTTTGTTGGCCCTACTGACCTTAAACTGAACTCCTCTATTGCACTGCGTATCCGTATCCGTTGACAGTTAAAATTGTTACAAGCATTTTTTGTATGATCGATCGTTGCTCCAACCTAAAGTCATTGAAACTATAAAATTTAATCAATCTGCTTAAGAGTACCTATTCTAGGAAGTTTTTTTATGATCAGTTGTTCAGTGAAAACGTCATTTTGCGATTTTAAGTACCGTGAATATCGGAAGGAATGAAGTGATCGTGTTATGTTATTATTGTAATATTCCCATAAACTTTTTACCTTTACGATTTTTACCCATTCATTTGGTCCGAACCATTACGTATAATCGAAAAATTTATTATCTTTAATGTTCCGTCTGTTCAGTGACGGTGTATATTAAAGAAAACTCAGAGGCGTAGTATTGTACATGTTGATGTTGACTGTAACTGATAAAAACAATTTGGTTATTTAAATAATTGTTTTTGATAAGAAAACAAAACAAACGTTTACAAAACCACGTTCAAAATAAATTGTATTCAATCAATCAAAATCAATAATTTTTATTTTGTGAAATCCGTATTCGGTATATTTATTTTCAAGTTTATGGCCACTTGCACCGACTATTTTAAGTGAAGCTTATGGTTAAAGCACTGTATAGGATCGAACCAGTATGTTATCTCGTGACGTCACCACCACAGAGTACACCATCTAACAAGAGACGGAAGCTTTGTCGGTTCCTTTGAAGTAGGACTTACACGATATTGAGCGGAAATACGTCGAGGCATTGACACATAAACTACCTGTTACACTGAGAAAAGTAACACTACACTAAGAAAAATAGTAGTGTTGATGAGCATCCCTCCCAAATAGGTGTATAGAATATTTTTTTAACTACTAACATGAGAACACCTTATTATTCATCTCATGTGTGTAATGAGAAGTGGCTCATTTTTAACCTAATCTTAAAATAATATACGGTGAAGTGAGAGTAATGAACGGAAGTGTCGACTTGACATTGACAGATAAACTAATTAATTCACGCATGTGCACACAAATTTGCGATCACGAAAACTACTTTCTTTCGCCTCTTCTTAGATGGTGTACTCTGTGCTACAACGTCGTTCGGATGAGTATCTCATCCGACGGCCAGTGCTGTGCTGCGATCCAACCAAAGTGCAAGTGGTGAATTTGCGAATAACATTATTTATTATACGGGGCTTATATTTTTACGGCTTTTCTGACAAACAAACAGGATTTTTTGCAATGGATACCATTAAAAAGAAGGAAACGGGTAGTGCGTGTGTAAACCAATAAATATTTTGTATGAGACCATTGTTTTATTCACTCATCAGTGTACTGTTCTACAATATTTAAGAAAGAACATTTAACACGTTCAAGTCATTTTAAAACTTATGCTACCTACGCTTATGTAAAAGTAAAATGAATCGTAAAGCGATCCGTTCAAGGTCATCAAAAGCTCTGGCAATTTATGAATGAAATTTATAATAGTAATACTACTGGTTCGTTCCTATACTGTGGTTAAAGGCCACTTAAGTTGATATTTATGTCAAACTTAATTTAAACCTCCCCTAACCTAAGCCGTCAATTTCGGAGGCTTACAATAAAACTTAAATTCTGTTAACCTAAAATTTGCTTGTTGGCTAGTGGTTTGTTGTGTTGCAATAAGAAAATGGATATTTTCAACGACGATTCAGATGTGTTTGAAATAATAGAATATGTGTTTAATACATCTGTCGCTAAAACCAAGATTATATAGATTCTTGTGAAATGCTCTTAGGAACAACAGCCTTAGTCCAATCAACCAGTTGCTAACTTGTCTAAGATATTTTGCGAGCTCAGGTTTTCTGATAACTGTTGCAAATTTTATGTAAATTGATGTAGCTACAGCTAGGAGAACCATAGCAAAAGTATCCAGGGAGTTAGCGACATTGTATCCCAGATTTATCAAAATGCCAACAACACAAAGAGAGAGATCCTCACACACCAAGAAAAATTTTATTCAATGTTTAGATTTCCACGCCAGACACAAACAAAAATTCCATAAACAAATAATGACAATAATGGCATATGAAGTCGAAAGACTGTTACCAATCACTTAAATTCAACTAAAAATTTCCTAGAATTTGCTTTCATGTCAAACTGCATGGCTACTTAGCTAAGCCGACCTTTAGTTGGCATGGTGCAAGTGTTATACTTTTAAGTAGGGGTTAGAATTAAAGCTCTACTTAGTTAAGTACACCTCAACAGTGACTCGGTGCAAATGGCCATAAACTGTTCAATTCTTTCGAAGTGCAAGTTATTTTAGTGCCTGATAGGCGACTCTCGTCAATGTAAATGCAATTGAAAGGTTTATATTGATAGTAAAACTGCCCAGAAAAACTTAATTTTTCATGTGACGCTACTGACATTTCGAATAAATGTATTAAAAACGTAATATAGGATTTGTGTCGGATAACATAATGGATACTTCGATGACACCTTTATTTATCTAGCATAAAAATTATTATTGCAAGCCTACTATTTAATGGGTATTTTAATTTATAAAAAAAAACTGTAGGTTATCCTTAGATTTATTTGTCCGTCTTATTATGAATAATTCTTATTATGTATTATGGAAACTATTAGTGGAATAAATTGACATATTTATCTAAATTGATATGTTAGATTGCGTATTAGAGAAAAAAATTTATTCAAAACGAGTTGAGATTTTTATGGACCTATTCAATTTGATCTAACGGGTAGATGCAGGATTTAAAGGTGTTTCATTAAGATATAGACCATTCCGAATTGAATATTTATTTGATAAAATCGTAAAAAATTCGAAATATAAATGAACGTTTCATTATAATCTCTTTCGGTTATTTTTTTAACATCAATTAAGAATTTAATTTTAGAACTGTAAAATGTGTATCGTTTGTTTTGGTATTTAATAATATCGTTTAAAAAAGAAAACTTTAGTTCAAAAAAAATTTAATTAATTCCCCAATTTTATTATTCGGTTAATAAGTTAAAATTTTTGTAATTTCAATACACGTGTTAGGAAAAACATAATAGAAATTGCCGATTTAAACTTATGAAATGCATCATGACAATTCAAACATTAAAAATATGAAAAACATAATAGAAATTCAATATCTATTTTACATTGAGGTTGCCTATGCCACAGAAATGCGCGTACTTAAAATCGGATTATTAGGGGGTGTCTCTGTAGTCGATATGATAGTCTGCGTTAGCTACAGTATTAATGGCAAAATTATAGTTGACTAAAGTTAATATGTAACTAATTTTGGCAAGTTCAGTTTTGAAAAATGGGATTTTACATTCTATTATAAAAATTTTATGTACAGGGTGTTTCTAAATTCATTTACAAAATTTAGGATGTGACTGCTCGAATGAAATCAGGATGGGTCTTTCCTATAACTAAATTTCCTCAGTCCACTCCTTTCCGAGATATCACCCTTAAAAGGTGGTGACTGAAATTAAGTTTTTATTTTCTTTCTAAAATTTCAGTAAAGCTAAAAACTTGAAATTCTGTAATTTTCGTGCATTTCCAGCATTTACTATGAATCTTATTACATTTTACATCTTTACTGCTTTCCACTCAATTTATTAAAAAATTTATAAATTATCGTGATTATTTATTTCTCTG
>CAJUYI010001150.1:19614-44066 GCA_910591695.1 Galerucella pusilla
ACCGCTCCAACGAGTGTCCAAGACCAAAGGACAAGGACCACACCGCTCCAACGAGTGTCCGAGACCAAAGGACAAGAACCACACCGCTCCAACGAGTGTCCGAGACCAAAGGATAAGAACCACACCGCTCCAACGATTGTCCAAGACCAAAGGAGAAGAGCCACACCGCTCCAACTTGTAAGACCAAGTGAAAATCCAGCAACTGAGCGAACTGCCAGGAAGAATTCTACATTGGGACTGATTCCGCAAAAGGATTCAGGCCCCAAGAAAGGTATTTCAGTCCCCCTCTTTGCTAGTTCATTTCCTTCTATTAAAGTGTGTCCTAGAATCCATAGTAAGGTGACTATATTGTTTTCGCCTGTGTGGGAATGCCTAGACTAACTCAATGAAGTAGGCGAGAACAGTATAGTCACCTTACTATGGATTCCAGACCCAGACCCAAACAACAGGATGAAGCCAACCCCAGAAGGTACGAAACCAGGAGTCAGTTATGCTCGAGCAGCATCAATCTGTATTTTGAATTATTTTTTTCTTGTTGCATATATCTACCCAAAAAAGATTTCATTTTATGTAAAGTCGAAAGCCAAGTTTTTTACAGTTGTAAATAAAACCAAAACAATTCTAAAAATATAAAAATAAGGCGACACAGACACGGGTCTAAAAATATTCTTATTAAACTTCCTGAGATCGGTTGATCTTTATGACATATTTTTTTTTAAATTGATAGTTATAGTACCAAATATCCTCTAAACATTTTCGATGACATACTAGTTCCTGTTAAAACACCTATTTAAAGCCTGTAACATAAATATTTCCTTTAATCTGGTTTCAAAAAAAAAGGTTTTAATGTGTGGAGATATATTTTAATATAAATTCAACAATAACATTGGAAAAGTCAGTTATTTGTAGGTGTAGTTGTGATAATATTGCACAGACAGATGGAAACTTAGATAGAAGATATTCAGACTATATTTCCTAAATAGTGACATTAAGAAATAGAGTATAATTAGGTTTATGAAGGTTTATAACAATAAGGTAAAAACTGATTTTGTTATTTCGGAAGTTTTACGTTTTCCTTTGATTTAAATAAAAACCCTATATAAATAGTCAGGAAATCGAATATTTATTGATAGTAAAATGTAACTAACGACACCCACATTCGAATAACCATTAATTTATTCAATCAATTAGCTCGACACTCTCTAGCTTTGATTTCTAGACGTAATGAATAAAATAGTATATTATGTTACTAGGAGTAGAAGGCCAACATTATTGTTGAGCCCAGATTCTTGCACTGCCGAGGCGCTAGCCGAGGCTGTGCAAACTGGGCGAAACATATAATGGGCCTTCTGCTCCGAGTAACATATACTATTTTTTCTTCAAGCGTAATAATAATATGCATTTTATAAAAAATATAGAAGGCTTTGTTTATATCTCAACTATTTAATTAATACAAACGAAAAATTACATAAAGTGTTACCTATTTATTAACAGTAATATTAAATGTGCAGTTTTGTATACTGCAGTTGTTTAAATTTAAGCCACTGCCACCGCTTTCAGCTTCGACATTTACAATTTTGTCATTGGTATACATCATATTATTAGTAAGTTGATTGTCGATTATTATGTCAGCGATTCCAGAACTATTACTTGGTTGTTCTTGCCAATTAAGTATTTTTTGTGCAGTTTGTGTTTTACTGGAAATGGAATCCTCTAAGTACCCTTCAGCAACACTGGTGGATTTCCATCCACCATGCCGCTTTAAAGCGGTAATATCACCTCCGTTGTCAACTAAAATAGTTGCGGAAGTCCTCCGAAGGCAATGTCCTGTATATTCATGAGGATTTGTTAATTTCAAAAACGTAGCAACGTCTTTTGGTACGTTTGATATTTTGTGGATACCCATTACCACACGGTGACATTTACCATTCTGGTATTTAATAAAAAATCGCTGCAGGCCAATATCATCCGGACGAAGAGCCGTATACTGTCTTACCAAATTCAAATAAAAATCGCCAATTATAGTAAACGACCGTTGTTTTTTGTTTTTTGTGTTTATGATTTTAACCAAAATTAAATTTCCCAAATCTTGGATTTCGCTAGACTTTAAATTAACAAGTTCATCGCATCTAAGGGCTCCTGTGACTCCAAATATTAATATAACCTAAAACAAACGTTGAAATAAATAAAAAAAAAAGCTGGTAGCACCGGGATTAGAACCGCTGACCTTTGCGACCGAAGACAAAAGCTCTGCCACTGAGCTACCGTCATTAAATGTTATAAGTAGGAAATGAGGTAATATTTGCTGTCAAGTTAAATATTGATCTGCTAGTAGATATCACTGTCAACGGTTTAATAAACGTAATAATGATTAAAAAGAAATAAGAAAGTACCTACCTTTGTTGCTAAATAAACATTATTTGGTGCATCCTTGAGAAATTTATCAAATTGATCTTGTGTTAATACTTTTGATTTTTTCGGTGTATAATTTTCCCCTTGGCGCTTTATAAATGCAATTAATTTGCTATATTTTTCTATTTTAACATTATGTTTAATGTTTAATTGACTTTTAATCATTGAATACTGTGCCCATAGAGTAGAACTTTTAAACTTTCTGGACAAATTCGTGAAGTATGCAAGCATAACGTTTTCCGTGTATTGCTGTACATTATATTCATTGCACCATTTTAGAAATTTTTCGTATGCAAAATCATACAGTTTACGCGACTTCGTTGGAATTAGAGTTTCAATACTGGAATTAGCTATTTCAACTAATTCCGGAGGCGTACATTGCAATTCTTGAGACATTTTTCACAAAATTTTCAAAACAGACAAACGTCAAATTAAATAAGTTTAAAAATGACAGTTCCTACCTACTTGATTACAACGCCCCATTATTTTATTAGTACAATAATGAAAATTAATTTTTGTACTAGTAAAATAATGGGATATTTCTACGGTCTGTGTTGCAAAAAGTAATATAGTTATTATTATACGCTTGAAGAAAAAAACAATTATCAACCGGCCGGAGAAATAACTTCCCATAATTTAAATCAAATGTCTCAATTAAATTTAAATAGTAAACCATTAAAAGCACGTTTAATTCATGTTTAAAGCAAAACAACTTTTTAACAATTTCTATCATATATAAGAATTTCTTGACACGTTCAAAGTGACAGATAATTTTGAATATGAATATTTTGTTTATTTTAAAAGAGATACCAAGTGATAGGCGTTGTATTATTTAGTTGTTAACATAAATTTGTTTTTTTTTTTTGTTTTTCAATCGTGAATCATTCAAAAAGTATTGGTCTTTCAAAAATTTTTTCATATAATATATATTTTTTGTTGAAATATTTTTTCCGTATCTTCGTATGGTTTTGAGATATTTAAAAAAAAAGGTAGAACGTGTTGCGGGACACACGGTAGGAACTTTAGTTATTTATAAGCAAAAATTATGCAAATTATACACTCGGTAGACCCGGGTTCAATTCCCCGTGAAGAAGTTTTTTTTAATTGTTAATTCTATTTTTAAATAATTATTCTGCTTGATATTAATAACGACAACAGGTAGACGTTTGAAATATTTAGCACAATATTCATTATTATAGATAATGGTACTGTACCCTTCATGAGGGAGTCCGACTGGCAACATCTGCTTATAACAGCATCGTATATTTAAAAAGGGAAATCGTAGCATTATACAAATTGGACATTCAAGAAATGTACGTTTACCACAAAAAAATTAGTGGAAACATAAAATTGAATTGTTAAATTTTTAATTTGAAGTTATATTAAAGTTTATAGACATTTTTATTTTCTAGATTTTTCTTAAGTGGGTCGTAGAAAAAATATGCTGTTCGACTCGTGTGGATTGTCCATATTGTCCTCCGCCTACGGCTTCGTGCTCAAACTTCGTCCTCGTGCGATATGGCTATCATATCCTCACTAGTTGCACAAACTACTATTTCTATCAAAATATGCCCTTTTACATTTAATAACAACCTGCCAAATGTCAAATCAATTTATCCATCCATTTTAAAGTTATCGAATTAAAACACTCAAGTTTTCAAAATTTCAGCACCCTGTATTTCGAAAAGTAAATGTGCTAGACCCCTTAATCCTCATGTCATTTTGTCCAATTTTACGAGAGGAATCTACATGCAAACGTTGTAATTACCCTTAACGTTCCAGATGCTTATACCATTTTTTGCGCGATCGTATTGAAATAAATTCCGAATAAAATAATTTAAATTTCTTCGAAATGAAC
This sequence comes from Galerucella pusilla, assembly GCA_910591695.1. Classification (NCBI taxonomy): domain Eukaryota; kingdom Metazoa; phylum Arthropoda; class Insecta; order Coleoptera; family Chrysomelidae; genus Galerucella; species Galerucella pusilla. The sequence goes on from CAJUYI010001150.1 coordinate 23,885, forward strand.
GAAATGTCAAAAGTGACATTTATACTTCTCGATCAGTTTAAAATATATTTTGCATTTTGGTGAAATTGTTTTTGCTATTTATTACTTTTCGACGTCTGAACGGTAAGTAAATCACTTACCGACGTCTTAAACTTAGAAACCAGTAAACACAACCTACCGCCCTGACAACCGATGCTGTAAATAAACAAAAAAGATCAATCGCGCAAAAAAAATCATGGAAATAATACTAAAAATGTATCCGAACAAATTCAAGTAGATCACCAGCACTGCGAATACCAACTTTGCAAATAATTTTAATGTAGCATCGGTGGTTCAGTGGTAGAATGCTCGCCTTCCACGCGGGCGGCCCGGGTTCGATTCCCGGCCGAGGCATATGAATCGCTGCTTCGTAAACGAGAGAGAGACGCAGGAGAGAGCACACGACGCAAGCAAGGTACATAACGAAGCAACGTAACATAACGTAACGTAACGGTCAGATCTTTTGTGTCGCGACCCCCGGTCGCTCAAACCTAACCTGACGTAAAGAACTAAAGATCCAAAAAAAATTTGGGGGTTTAAATTTTTTATGTCCCCTAAATATTTTCCATTTATATGTATACTTCAAATTTAAGTCAAAACGAACTTACATTTAAAAATACAATCCTTCGTTTTGAATTTTAGTTTAAATCTTCATTTTACTGGATTATAACACGGAAACATTTGTCATTTTTAATTAACAAAAAAAGATACCGAAACAAAACCCATCGACCGTAACCATTAGAATATTTTTAAAACTTAATTGAGATAAATAAAAATTACAGAGACATACAATTTAGTTTGTATTTTTATTACTAGATAAATGACAGAGAAGAGAAATAGCTTGTAATATCAAAATTAATGCATTCTTCACGTTGACTCTGTAAGATATTTTGTATTGTACCCTGTATGTGTCTTTTTAAAACCTACTGATACCGATTTATTCAGTGACAGCTTCATTTTTTATAAAGAAATTCACTGAATCCACAAATTCAAAAATCCAATCCGGATTCTTAACCAATTATCATGGTTAACTTCATAAATAGCCTCCCGGGGCGACACTACTGAACTATTTATACACCACCTTTTTCTTTACCTATCCCTGTAAGCTACAAAGTCAGTTCTTTCTCTTCTTTTCCGACTCATTTGTGTCCCGTTTGCCGTTCTCTTAGCACAAATTACTAGTTACGGCTCTACCGAACTCATTTAAATCAATCTTCTTACCTCATTGTCGGCAGATCGCCGGCAACTGTGCGATCTCCCGTTGATGGCTCATTGAAGTCGAATTCGTCAGTCTTTCTCGATTAGGATTCGATTAAAGACTTGGGAGATTGTTAATAAATTGGGATACAATCGGAGTGATCGAGAGATATCCTTATTTTGAATCGATAAAGTAAAGGAGCGACTAAAAAGGTTGATGGGTCTGTTAAATTATCGTTGAGAATTTGTCATTGTAATATATTCTATTCAAAATTTAGTGTAAACCGGAAGTCACCGTATTTTCTTCCATAACAGAATGTCGAAAATCCATTAACACACATTTTTATTCTGATCGGTTTTGATATAATGTGGTATCGCCCTGTATATCTACATTCATTTGGAAAGTAATTTTTAAAAACTCGAAATCTTTATCGATAGTACTCACTTATTTTGAATAATATTGATAAAGAAACACCCTGTATCTCAATAAGGAGGAATATGGTAGGTTAAATGTTCTTATTTGGTGCTTGGGTTACTAAATGTACAATTGTTAATGAAACAGCCTGTATTATTTACGAACGCAAATTATTTTTTTGTATTAATAATGTTTATGCTTAAAAAATCCTCAAGGCCTTATTATTTCATCATTTAAACCATCGTAAACGTGAAGGTGCGAGTCCTTAAACCTTCATCAGCTATATAGAACTGTAAGAATGTAGAAAATTACAACGAGCGGCCGTCTGGCAGTCGTTAATGAATCAATATGATCATGGTAGACTACTTAACGTCAGATCCAAAAGACAAACGTAAATTCCTCCACTTATAAACGAGTGCATTGCCAATTGGTCTAGTAATTTAGTAACTTGAAAATTTGATGGAAATATTTTTCTAATCACAAGCTAATGAAAGCGATAGTAAGCAAATATACAGGGTGGTCCTGGAGTTCATATTTGGAAGATCAATTATAGGCTTCTAGAGAAAGAAATTAAAATTTTTTTATTTATAATTATTTTTTAACGACTTAAGAAAAAATAAATATAAGGGTGGTTAAACAATGTTTAGGCTAATTCCGAATTCCGACAATTCCGAACAGCTAGATGACAGTAAATTTTCTAGTGATAGGTTAGGTGTGTGGTGAGTGGGTCTACAGTATGCGAAAACTCTTTCGAGTCCATTCAGTTTACACAAGTACGACAAGGAAAATATGAGAAAAACTGCTTGAAAGAGAAGGAAGAATAATTGTGCGCGTATCTAGTTCATCCATTCAGCTCTCGATGAACTAGATACGCCCACAATTATTCTTCTCCCTCTTTCATCAGTTTTTCTCATATTTTCCTTGTCGTACTTGTGTAAACTGAATGGACTCGAAAGAGTTTTCGCATACTGTATAAAGGACTTCCACAGCGACTCGCAAGAGTCTTTTGTGGCTCAGATTTCACCAAAGAAATTCAGCTTTTTAACAAAGTCGATTAGTTTATTTGGTGTATGATATTTCAGGTCCGAGGGCCAGAGAGAGTCCCTGCCAAACATCAGATAACTGATTCAGCCGCGACGAGGCAAGCACAATATATGCTCTGCTGTTTTATCATCTTCCAAACAAAGACGGCAAATCGGATCTTCCGACAGTCCAAGTTTTGACATATGATGATTCAGATGACAGTGGCCTGTTAGTCAACGTAGGTCATGCTTGCTATAGTCTAACATTTGTTTGGAGACATTTTTCGAATGCTGTATAAAAGCATTTCAATTAACCAATCTTGGTAAATTATGCCAGAAGTCTAAAGCTCTTCTGGCTGTCCAGGTATTAAGTGTTTGTTTGGCAAACCTTATTGCAATACCAATAGTAGGTTCTGGTCCGATAGAAACACGTGCGGCACCTTCACTTGTAATAGAGTCTGCCTTCTCGTTTCCATCCATGCCAGAATGTCTACTCTTGATAGTTCATCCTTACGGAGGACCCATTCATCTTTATTTGGAATTAGGTCTGTATAAGGCAGGTCGTAGTTTACTGTTGGTGGTCTACTAGCATTCTGCTTCGTTCTGTAGGTATAAACCTGATTTGTGCATTTAGCAATATGCGCAATTCTGTATGTTGTCCATCTAATGCCAGACAAGCCTTCTAGTGGTATCTGCTGTTGCTTTATTTGTTTTAGCTTGAAATAATAGATCTAGATGAAGGGCTACAGTGAGACCCAATTACAGTATCTTTCATTGATACCACTATGTCGTTAAAATTATTTACAGCATTGTTTATTGCCGCCATTGGTTCGACTTTGAGTTTTATTGGACGTTTTTGGAATCTAACTACATTTGAGACAAGGACGGATATCAAATTATGCGTAAATAATATTCCAATCAATTGTATCTATCTTACATAAAAATTATGAAAAACAGTTCTTTTACGATCTGGTTTTAAACACTAACCGCAATAAAAATTATAATATCGATGTGTGCAACAAATCAGCAGGTTTACTGTACTCAGGGCCGGTCCTGCTGATCCAACGTATTCAACCTTCTACCGAAATTAATTTACACAACCAGTTTTGTATGTGTGTGTTGCTCCTTTGTTTTAGGTTGTGCTGTATTTTCAGTTTTAACGATTCTTGTTTATTATTTCCCCAACTAAAACCAGTGCGCCGAATTGAATAGTCGATCGCCTGCTGCTTTACGTAAGGAACGGACGGTGTTCACTGTTCACAATCGCCGATCGCATTTCCTCTGGCACTTCGCTATGTTTACGACATCTTCCAGGCGGTACGTCCTGAAACTCGAGAGGTGTTCATTTATTTGGACGATTGGGATGCGGACATCTCGCTTTTTCTAACTGAAAGAGGCGTAATATTGTCTTCGTCGTTTGGTTTTGTATGCAATGTGCCCACAATGCAGTGACGGCTTGTCAAGTATTGTAGGATTTACCGGATGCGAATAAATTGAAGCAAAATAGAAAAAAATATATTTTCTTTCCTCATAATTATCTCAAAAGTTGTAATTTTTTTGGTTTTATTGGAAAAAGATAACTGCTCTTATATTTATTGTGGTGAAATTTATATTTAATAACTATCTTATTATTACAATTTTTTTTATTATTTTAGGGTTCGTTTTCCGAAGATAAAACACTTGTCAATCTCACTCAATCAGTGTCACTTATCAACTTTGGGGGTGTGCTTGTGCAAGCAATATAGAAATCATACAAAGATTCCAGAACAAGGTACTAAGAGGCATTGTCAACGCTCCTTGGTATGTAAGAAATAGCGACCTCCATAGAGACCTGAGTGTGGATATGGTAGCAGACGAGATAAGAAAATTTGCAAAGAAGCACGAAGAACGGCTCCACAGCCACGATAACGTGGAAGCAATCCAGCTGCTGGACCAAAGTGGGTTAGTAAGAAGACTCAAAAGGACTAAACCTTTTGAACTAGTGTAGTGGTTTAAAAGCAGAGCACTGCGTGTTGTGTAGAAAAACCGAGTGAAAATAAATCTGAGTAGTTACCAGTGGGTCTAACTCCGTATAACTTTTTAGTTTTAAGATTTTAACAGAAAAATATTGCTCGTTAATCTTGTTTCTAGATTAGTTGTAATTGAAAAAAAACTGTCACTTCTTACATTTCTCTCGACCCAACCGTCAATTTTGACAAACATACCAATTGATTTTCAAAAATGTCATCCATAAAATTTTGATTTTTACAATAAATGCGCTGATAATTTTATTGATTAAAATTTCATCTCATTATATTTAAGTCCTTACAATAATAATTTTTAAATTCTGTAGTTAGACCCTTAGACCGGCCGGCATATCTCGGACCAGGCTACAACAGTAAAACTAGTTGGGTCAACGAGATCGAAGGTTGGAAGTTCAACAGCCGATTTGTGACTTTGTAATGTGCGTATGTCTGTCGAATCAGCTATTACAGAATTAATTGATATTAAGAGATCTCTCGCACATTTACTTAACTTTGAACAGAGTTACAAGAGACTTATGTATGCTATACAGGTTGTATCTTAAACTAGACATATTTAATTTATTGAATTAACTGTTTGGACCTCTACTTTACTCATAACTACTCATAGCTACCGACCATCTGACGGGTACTACAAAGATTCCTAGAGACAGGATAAGGAGATCATGCCCGTAGAGCAGAATACGGAGGAAACACCAATCCAGGATCGATTTTTGATCATTTCGGCGATTTGTGACGTGTCATATCCTACAAACTCAACTGCACGAGACACATGGTCTAAAAATTTGTGCTGAAACTGTTCGGATATGCTTGGGAGATTCCAATTTAAGACCTAGGATTGATGTCCGGGGTCCTATTTTAACCGTAGATCACCGAAAAGGAAGAAAACGTTTTGCCAGAGAACACGAAAATTGAGGCTGACTGATGATACGTGCTCTTTACACTTGAGTCCAGATATTGTCTGTACAATAATATAGACGACGTATTTTTGCCCATTTATGCTCAATGCAACTTCTCAAACACCACGTTATTTGGAGGAGGATACATTATGGTTTGGGGAGGCATTTTTTTGACATCACGCACGGACCTAGTGGTCATAAATAATGGAATTATGACAGCTGACAGGTACATACAAGATATCTTACAAACAGCATGTAGTATCGTTTCCTCCATATATTGGAGAACATTTCTTATTAATGCAAGATAACGCCAGGCCGCATACCTTACACGTTGTCAGGAATTATCTGGAAGAGATTGGACCAGGCCATCCCGTAGTCCAGACCAAAATCCTATGGAAAACGTATAAGTAACGTATAAGGCAGCTTATTTCAAGTATGGGTTGACGATGTCATGCCTTATTTGTGCGAGAGTTTGATTTAATATGGGGTGCGATAATTTTTTGGAGAAGTGTAGTTTGGATATCCTTGGTTTAGAGTAATATCAAAGATTACAGAATAAAAATATAAGATGTTTCACTCCAGGGCGGTTTGATTCAAGTTGCTGTCCCACACGGACGCCGCTCTCATAATTATGTTTACGACTCGCTTTTGTTGTCAATAACGAGACCGGTAGATACCAGAACAGTTCGAAGAGCTTATTTTATTTTAAGCTATACAGGGGTAATTAGAGAAATATATATTTAAATTAATAGGATTCTTTATCACAAAGGTTTATTTTTAAATGTTAATTATTTCGAAAAATGTTCGGGATATGAATTTGAAAAGGATATTAAAGAATAAACTTGCATTTTTAAAATGAATCAATTCACATTTTTTTTCCAGCATCTTGGTAATTTTGTGATACTTATTGATAATCTATCAGATATTTATCACAAATTAAATTAAATATACTCATTAGCCACCAGAATAAACAGGGCCACTAAATCTTAAATTTTTTGATCTTTAAATAACGCGTATTTTTTGGATTGACAAGGTTAAAACAGTAAAAAGAGAAGCAGCTGCAGAGGATACCTTTATTAAAAATTTTTATAAATGTTGTAAAATACCAAGTTTGGAGTTTGGTTTATGTGTTAAATTTAATGTATTGTTTTTCAAATCTTTCAATATACATTTGAGAGTAAAATATATACGGACTCTGGTATAGAGACTTGCATAAATTGATTACATGGATGATGAAAAGAAACTTTAGTAAATTCGTTCAAAATTCCACGTTGGTTAGCTATAGAATTGAATTTTTGTGTTTTCTTGCGTAATGTACTTGTTTATATAATATCCTTATTATAAAAATAAATCTGTAATTTTGTATTAGCAAATATTACAAAATATTTAGTGTTTAAGCTTTGCTATTAAAGAGAAAAATATTAATATGACTTTTTGCTCATTTCAACAATTAATTAATAAATTTAAAAAATCTATACAACATAAATATAAAACACGAACAACCAATAAACACCGTTCTAAAATAACAGCGCTCGATAGGCGACGTCCCGTATAATATACCAAATTAAATGCAAGTAAGGTCGTAGCGACGTACTGTACCATCCAAGTCACCAGACAGTCACCAGCGGCATCGGTGCTTTACGCGATAAATTACAACGAGTGAAACATCTTATATTTTTATTCTGTAATATTTGGTAATATCTCTATTTGTTTCACAAAAATATTCTACAACGCCCAAAAATAACATTCTCCCTAGGTTCCCATGCATCGTTACGACAATGGCAAGATATCCAGACCAGAGAGATTTTGTTGAGTCTTCCTGATACACAGTTGCATGGGAATAAAAAGAACCTAACCTATTTTCCAACTGCTACAATGTTTTATTTGTCGGTAATTTATATCATTCCGGATATCCGAATTACATTCTAGAGTGTCTAGCATCGAACGTTGATAATATTTCAAGTAGTGGGATGAAATACTTTTTCGAAAACATCAACATACACTAAAGTACAAAACGGGTAGACCGTTAGGCAAAGTGCTTTTAAATAAAAGAAGCATAAATAGAAAATATTCTCGAAAACCCGATAGCGGAAATGGAATTTTTACTCTACCTGATTTCTTTTTGTCGTTCCATGTATTTATGACTATTCAAGAATTTCTCAGAATCTTTTGGGGTTTTGTCAAAAAAGAAATTTTTATCAACAAATTTGTTACTTAAATTTCCTGAGTGGACCTTACTTTGTGGAATCTACTAATATTACCTTTTTAAATAAAATTAAATGTTTCTAAATAATTTCAATTTAATGAAAAAATAGTTTCAACTACAAGGAAGATATTAAAAATTATATTTCAACAATGTATAAAACAATATATCGAATCACTAAATATCCCAACTTGTAAATGTATATTGGGACAATCTGTGCACATTTCTCATTTACATAAGTCAATGGTAAAACGCTATTCCACGTGATTAATGCCTTTTGAGGCTTATGGTATCCAATTACTGTTGAATATCATTAACTTAACTTTAATTAATTTGCGAGATATGGTAAAATGCGAATTTTGAAAACCCTTGTGTAGTAAAAAATGCTTCTAGGCGCCTCTTTTTTGTTGTTGTCTTTTTTTCTCCGGTGAATCTGGTGAAGGTGATTATAAAGTTGAGTCACAATTTTCTCAGGTGATTAAATATAAAAAAAAAGACATAAGATTATAGTCTATTTTTATGAATGGGAGAGTATTGAAACAATGAAGCATTCGTAATCGGAGTTGGTAATTTGGTCCCCAAATATGACCTCACAGATATTTAGGAGGTATCGTGGCCGACAGGTATAATATTCCGTACAAGTAATCTGGTCCCTATAGAATAAACATATAGGTACCTATATAGTTCCTCTAAGTTGTGTAAGTACTTTGACAAGTATAACGCAAAGACTATCTAAATAATGGAGAGAAATAAGACAAAATTTTTATTTAATTTTTATTTACTACTATTTAATAAACGTTATTAAACGATGCAAATGTCAAAATTTGATACATTTGTCTATGGTATCTCTCAATGATATTTTCAATAAATTTCTGGCGATTTCTAACACTAACGTCTCTAACTTTAGGTTTTAAATGTAAACTTTGCAATTTAACATAAGTTTCAATTTGAAATTTATACAATTTTTCAAGAAATGTTATTAAATTAGGATGTGCTTTGTAGAAAGAGTCATTGAAATTTTGATGAAAAGCTTCGCACGCATTTGTTGTCCGAGTTAGATCTGCTGAATTCTTGGCCCACATTGTCGGCGGAAAATGAGATTAGTCATCAATATTGTTCTCGATCAAATAATCTGAATACTTTTCCAACCTTGTATCGTCCGGTCTGTTTTCATTTAATTCGAAGGCAATGCATTCACCGACTTCATCAGGATCCAAATAAGTTAGACCAAAAGTTGAACGTAACCAACGGCCTATATCACTGTTCGCGTCATTGTAGGCCACACTTTCCAAACCGCTTTATGAATACCCATCTCAAAATCACACACAACTTGATTGATTGCTAAAACAATATATATTTCGGAACACTTATCCAGAATCATTAGAAATAGTTTTTTGTACGTCTCGGATGTCTTGTTTGGTAAAAGACAAACTAATAGTGGTATGTAATGTCCGCTTAAAAAACCATGAATAGTGAACATTTGACAAAAATATTTGGTACGGAAATCAAATGTACCATCAACGTAGATGCGTTCTGATTTTTCCAGAGCTTCGAGATTTGTTGTGCACGTAAAAACAATAATATTGCTTGGCAAGCAATTGATAAAAAGATATTTTTTGTCTTGAGAAGTTCTTACGTTTATCGAATTCAATACTTGATGTACGTCGTTAAAATTCGTGGGAAGAGCGGGTATTAACTTACGTCGACTATTATACATATTTTTTCTTATGTACTCGACATCTTGAATTGTCAAAGTTGCTGGTAGATTTTCTTCAACAGCTTTTGCAGGAAGCAGAAACTATTTGCCTATTGAATGTAGGAATATCTGTTGAGTGGCAGTGTTCCGACGAAGATTTGGTTACACAAATTGCACTACATTCACCGAGTGTATTAACACATGCTTTGCACTTTCTGCTGGTACATTTCCAACAAGTTTCGTCTGTAGTTTTCAATTTTTTATGTACACTATACTTGTAGTTATCGATTACAAGTAAATAAATTTTTGCCACGAATACTTTCAATAATTTCTACTTTCATAATGCTATCTTTCAACACTTTTAGCTCAAATTCACTGCGATAAATGATTACAAATCTGATAATTCAGGGGGTTGTTATTTCTATCTAGTACCTGCCTTACCTCAATTCTAAGAACATTTAATTGTATTTTCATTACGGGGGCGAAATTACTGGTCGGATTAATTTAGGGCCAGAGTACCAGAGTATTAACGTAGGTAGCGGGGACCACATTACCTGACCCCTTCGTAATCCATAGGCGCATCACTTCTTTCAGTAGGCAGTAAAAATATTTATATAAATTTAATAAATATTGGCGAGTACTATTTTTAATGGGTTACATTCCAAAATTGGTGCAATTTAAAACTGTCCTACAGGAAATCCTTTACAATCAAATATGTAGTTTAAAAAATATATATAAAATAAACATTTTGAGATGGTCAGTTGTTTGTTGGCGCCAATCTTATCTGTTAACCCGTATCTCGAGATGAGTTATTAGTCTGTTTCAGCTATTATGAAACCTAATATTTATAAATAATTAAAACATCTAATTCACAATATCCTTCGTTATGTGATGTGTACAGTGTAAACATGCTTTTTTTCAAATGGTGCAATAAATTAAAAATATGCGTCAACCGTTAGTCCAGTCCGAAGGATTCTTATAGAATAAATTGTGTCAGTTCGTCTGGTTTTAGTGCGGAATCTCCGGCAGGCACTGAGAACGTTCGTATCTTGATTTATTTTTTCGAAAACATCCACATTATGAAAATTTTATAAGATAGCAAATTTTTTGCCAACAAAATTACCTTCAAAACCGCTTTTTGTTTTCCAAAATCGAGCTAAAGAAAAAAAAACTGATTGGCTTTCAAATGATTGGCCGTTTAGGTTTGAGCTCCAATTATATCTAAAAACTGAACGATTTTGAGGAAAAAAATACATGATCCTTAACTTGTTAAAGTATTATTACAGTTTCCTGTAATAACAACTACTTCCTGGGCTATAGGCCCCGACGGATATTGAATTTCTGGCAAAAACAACAATCTGCACTGATAGTAGACAAGCCCTATTAGCCTTGAACAGACAACAATATTTGGCGATGACTAGGAAAAACCTACGTTTAACAGTAGGATTTCTGACTGGCCACTGTCCACTAAGTAAACACCACCATACTATGGGGCTAGTGGACACACCTCTATGCAGGATGTGTGAACAGGAAGATGAAACTGTCAGGCATGTCTTATGCGAGTTATCGTCAATAAGAGAGTGTGTGTTTGGTGAGTCTTGGCCTACACCTGTCGATATAAAGGAGATGTCTCCTAGTGACCTGTCCACCTTCCTCAGAAGGGCAGGATGGACGATGACCTTGGAGGACAACTCCTCGGGAGGATGGACTATAGGCACGTTCTCACGGGTCAAGTTTAGTTGATCAGCTTTAGTTGATCAACAAAAATTGACCATGAGCCTACACTAACCCTTCCTACCCACAGATACAACTATATACATACCTAACTTGATGCATTCTTTTATTTAAAAATAGCAAAAAAAGTGCTCAAATTGTTTTGTCTGAAAAACTCTCCGTAGATTTACTAATCTACTGTTTGTTTCTAGCTCTATATGCAACATATAAACCCCGTATTTTTCATGGTAGTTAAAAATGTTTTGAGCTTTCAATTCTGATTATTCGAAATTGTTTACCAGCCGACTATTTTGATTAATACAGCTCTATTTTTGAGTGTTTTATTTTTACATACGTATGCAATCTATTACAGTCGTTAGAGAAGAATATATAGATATGTTTAGAAAAAATAATATTTACAGTTGTTAAATAGGGAGAAATTAGACGGATATTCAAAAATAGTGTTATTCACACCTGTGATTCTATATGAAAAATAACCATCGTTAACTTTAAGTAGAGAACCAAACTATAAAGTTCGTTAGATGAATTCATTTAATCCGCAATAAATATATTACGATTTCTATAATAGAAAATAATGTATGTACATTATTATCACATAAAATTGGAGACTAAAATCAATGTAAATTACTTGGAAGGAGGTGGACATTTAACAAGTAATTGACAAATGAAAGAAATGCGAAGGAGGAAGGAATTAAATAGTTAATAAACGATGCAAAGAATAATATGTAGAAGGGGTGAGGTCGAGAATCACTTTCATGGCTGCCGTTGGGCATGTTCTCATTGCTCCTGTAATGCATATACAGGCTAGTCTTTGAATTTTGGAGAGGTTTTCTCTCGTCGTCAATAGGCTAGTTCTACTACTCCACGCAATGGCTCCATAAGTGGTTATTGGTCTCACTATGGCAGTGTACATCCAGCTTAGGATTTTTGGGTTACAGCCCCAGTTTCTTCCTGCCAGATTCCTGCACACCTTTATAGCCATTTTTGCCTTGTATGTAAACTCCTTTTCGTGTTTATTCCACAGGAGTTTACTGTCTAGAGTTAAACCTAGATACTTGACTTCTTGTCTCCATTCAATCTCGTTCCCATCAAGTTTTATGGTTTTGAGGTTGAGTTTTCTTCTCTTAGTGAAGGCTATCAGGATGGTTTTAGTGGGGTTGATCCAGGAGTAACACTTCTTTTAGTAGACTTGAAAAATTCCGAAGACCTTGTAAAACAATTACATTGCGGGTGATAATAATTTGAAAGTTAGTTTTGTTTGTAGATAACTGATATTATTAAAATTGTTATCTGAAATAGTGTTTTGTTGCCTCATACTTTCTATTAATTCCAGACAGAGTTTTATAAATAACCATTGAAACTTTTCGAGATTTGTTGGTGTTAATATCACTTAATGGGAATTGATAAGGACATACAGCAATTAAATAAAGTAATAAAAAGATAAGACAAATAATAAAAATATTTTTTCGGAGATTTGTATTGTGATTCAAGACAAATAATCCGTTTTTTTTAACGGATTTATATACAAGGGAATTCATAATTGAATTAAAGGAATTTTAATAAGTATTTTCTACCAGCATCAAACGGCAATAATATTAATGATATAAATGGTGAAAAAGCAAAAAAAAAGGTAAAACAGGTTAGGCTACCACAACGAGTTTAAATTTTTTTTTTACTTGACGAAAATTCCTTTCCAATAAAAATATAATATCTCGTTAATATCGTAAAAAAATTCAGGTAAACGTGACCGAGTTCATACCACAAAATTTCGTTAATAAGTACCATTGGTACTTGTAATTTCAAGGGGAAATTACAATCCCTCCTACAACCGTCCAATATCTCGTTATGCAACCGGCCGAACAAACAACGGACAATCAAGGTATCTCCTCAGGGCATTTTTTTACAGTGATTGCAGGGCCCTTTCGATTCGGGCTCTTCCAAAAATTAACACGATCACCAATTTAAAAAGTCATTTTCCAATTTTGTATGCGAGAAATTGCTTTGGGTTTTTTTTTTCTTCCATGGTTTTTCGTCGTCAGATATGTACTTTGTGATTTATTACTATAGTACGGTCAATTTTTCAATAATTGTAAATATTTTTGATTATTATAATTATAACTAACAAATAAACATCGAGAATTAGATAGATCAAGAGACTAGCAAAGGGGAAACTGGAAATTCACAAAAAGGAAACTGGAGATGCGGAAAGAGAAGACTTAAATAAAAAAAATATCAGAAGAAAAGTGAAAAAGTCGAGAATGAAAAAGAGAGACTGAGAAATATGAGAGAAGTCAGAAGATTCAGAAAGATAGAACGGGACAATAAGTAAAAAAGTGAGAAAGAGACAAAGAATAAAGAAAGAAACGCAAAGAAGCGCGAGAGAAAAGTATAAGTGAGAGAAAAAATTATAGATGAAAGGGAGGAAATGATGGGAGATTGAGTAAGGAGAGACAATATGGAGACAAAGAAAAGTTGGTAGAAGGGGGGAGTTGAAAGAATAAGAAAAAGGACTTGAGGTGTGAATAGAGTAATTAAAAAGTAGCAAAAGGAAAGAGTAAATGTAGGAGTGGTATTAAATATTAATAAAGGTAATGAATGGAATTATTTAAAAAGGAGATGATGAGAGTAATAGGTAGTGAGAAAATTGGTATTGAACATGAGAAATGGACGTGAAAAGAGAAGTGAATTGATGGATGAAGGAGTGTGTGATAAATGACGAGAGAGAGCCAAAAAAAAGATAAATAAAATGAGAGAAAGTAACATAGGAAGGATGAGAATGTTAGAATAAAGAGTATAAGTGTAAGAGAAAATGAGCCATAGGGAAAATAAAGAAAACAAAATAAAGGGAATATAAAATGGAAAAATAATGAGAAAAAAGGGGAAAAACGGAAGAAATGAACAAAGAACAGTGCAGCAAGAATGGAACGAAAGAGGTAAGGGAAATTAGAGAGAAAAAAGGTAGAACGTGTCGCGGGACACACGGTAGGAACTTTAGTTTCTTTTAAGCAAAAATTATGTAATACATCTGACGTTATAGATAAACAATTTGCATATTCCTCGGTCGTCGAATAGTAAGCAAACCAGACTCTCACGCGGTAGACCCGGGTTCGATTCCCGAAGTTTTTTTTATTGTTAATTTTATTTTTAAATAATTATTCTGCTTGATATTAATAACGACAACAGGTAGACGTTTGAAATATTTAGCAGAATATTCATTATTATAGATAATGGTACGGTACCCTTCATGAGGGAGTCCGACTGGCATCATCTACTTATAACAGCATCGTATATTTAAAAAGGTAAACCGTAGCATTATACAAATTGGACGTTCAAGAACTGTACGTTTACCACAAAAAAATTTGTGGAAACATAAAATTGAATTGTTAAATTTTCAATTTGAAGTTATATTACAGTTTATAGAAATTTTCATTTTGTAGATTTTTTCTTAAGTGGGTCGTAGAAAAAATATGCTGTTCGACTCGTGTGGATTGTCCATATCGCACTTGAACGATTGAGCACTCCGCCTGCGGCGTCGTGCTCAAACTTCGTCCTCGTGCGATATGGCCATCATATCCACACTAGTTGCACAAACTACTATTTCTATCAAAATATGCCCTTTTACATTTAAAACCTGCCAAATGTCAAATCAATTTATCCATCCATTTTAAAGTTATCGAATTAAAACATTCAAGTTTTAAAAATTTCAACACCCTGTATTTCGAAAAGTAAATGTGCTAGACCCCTTAATCCTCATATCATTTAGGCCAATTTTACGGGAGGAATCTACATGCAAACGTTGTAATTACCCTTAACGTTCGAGATGCTTATACCATTTTTTGCGCGATCGTATTGAAATAAATTCCGAATAAAATAATTTAAATTTCTTCGAAATGAACGAAATGTCAAAAGTGACATTTATACTTCTCGATCAGTTTAAAATTTATATTGCATTTTGGTGGAAATAATAGTAAAAATTTATCCGAACAAATTCAAGTAGATCACCAACACTGCCAATACTAGCTTTGCATAGAATTTTGATGTAGCATCGGTGGTTCAGTAGTAGAATGCTCGCCTTCCACGCTGGCGGCCCGGGTTCGATTCCCGGCCGAAGCATGTGAATCGCTGCTTCGTAAACGAAAGAGAGACTCAGGAGAGAGCACACGCACGCAAGCAAGGCACATAACGAAGCAACGTAACACAACGTAACGGT
Source organism: Galerucella pusilla (assembly GCA_910591695.1). Taxonomy (NCBI): domain Eukaryota; kingdom Metazoa; phylum Arthropoda; class Insecta; order Coleoptera; family Chrysomelidae; genus Galerucella; species Galerucella pusilla. The sequence goes on from CAJUYI010001150.1 coordinate 39,300, forward strand.
CAGATCTTTGCGTCGCGACCCCCGGTCGCTCAAACATAACCTGACGTAAAGAACTAAAGTTCCAAAAAACAGGAAATTGAAAAAGGAAAGAAGAGGAGGGAAAAATGAAAATATTCTTTTAAATCTCTTGTACTATAAAGTGTTAACCCACCATTAAGTCTACACGGTGTAATAATATTAGCATCGTGAAATGAAATTTGAATATTCAGGTAACTAATTATTTATGCATAACTAGTTATACAACGAAACGAATTGACACGTACGTCCACCTGAAACCACGATACCTATATTCATGTGCATCAGGGGTAGGTAAGTCATAAATCTGATGACTTTAATAAAAAAAAGGGGGCCTTTACAGACGTGAAAGAAAAGAGTACCTACGGAATTATTCATATGGTATTTAATATTAATGAATTCTTCGTTATTTATGTTCGAGACTAAAGAGGAATAAATATAAATGTTGTATAACAATGATTTATACTTTTAGGAAGGAAATTCGTAGAAAACAATTAAAATCAAATCTTAAACGCGGGGTGTTTTCAAAGTGATTTGATTTTTAGTTTCTTTGATTTACTCACTGAAAGTATTCCATTCTAGTTCAGTAATAAGATATGAAAAATAGCAAATTTTATTAAGAATCCTTTTCGTAAATCACATCTCACCTCCTCACCGTCAATCATCGATATCACTATCTCCATCCTCCATCACCAGAGGCGGCGTAATGCGTGGGCGGGAGAGCCAAAAATAAATTTTAAATGTATAGAAATCCAAAAGTACACGCCACAAGATTTTTCTTAAAATAAATGCTTTAGAATTAATTCTCAATTTAAAGGTATTCCACTCTTCGGTGCAAGAAATGTTTTTTAATGAATAAAAAACCTCGTAAAAAACTGTTTAATTTCATTTTCCCTTTTTCTTGCACCATCAGAGGGCCTCGCGAAGAGTTTAGTTCTTGCGCCTAAGTCACCTAAGCAAGGTGACAAACACGTATTAGGCCTGTAGGAGAGCCATTGGTCCGAGGTGGGGACTGACCCCCAAAACGATCATATGGTTCTATAGAGTGATTATGCTGCCTAAGCTCACATATGCGGCTCTGGTCTGATGGCCGAGGGTAACCTTGGTCACGGCTAGATCGCAACTGGCACGCCTTCAAAGGGTGGTTAGTTTGGGGGCAACTGGCTGCATGAGGACTACACCAACTGTTGCGATGGAAGTGATCCTTGGTCTTCGGCCTCTTCACCATGTGATCGAGGCTGAGGCGGGGAGGGCTTTCCTGCGCTTGTAACGGCAGTTCCAGTTCTGGCTCGAGCGGCTGATGAATGCCTGTGTAAATACTACTTCGCTACCCCATACAGCGCCATGATCCGGGATAGAGAGTCCTGGGAAAAAGAGAGGAATACACAGCCTAATGGGACCGTCTGGTACACAGATGGCTGGCTCATGCTCAGGTGATAGAGCAGGGGCTGGAATTTACTCCAGGAACCCAAGAACACAAATTTATGTACCATTGGGTGATGGTGTATCTGCATATCAGGCCGAGATTTATGCTATCTTGGAATGTGCGCAGATAAACCTAGACAGAGGTTATGTGGATCGACGCATAACCATATACTCCGACAGTCAGGCAGCAATTAAAGCCCTGATGGGGTATACCAGCAACTCAGGACTTGCTTACAAAGGTCGAGAACGACTTGCTAATCTTGCAAGGCGGAACGTGGTGCGACTAGAATGGATTCCAGCCCACTCTGGTTTTGAAGGCAACGAGATGGCGGATGCACTGGCTGCGGAAGGGGCGGCAGCTCCTTTCTGCGGCCCGGGCCCGACCCTGGGCCTAACAAAACAAAAAATACGCAAGGAGACGAAGAAGTGGCTGAGGAATCAGCACCTCTCTCATTGGAATGCTCTGCAGGGTCCTAGACAATCCAAACTTCTACTGAAGGGATGGACTGATGGACACGCCAGAGCAGCTATTGATCTACCAAGGAGTAGGCTAAGGAAGATAGCAGGACTCCTAACAGGGCACTGCTGTATGAGGAAACACCTCCACAACTTAGGAGTAGAGGAAAGTTCCCTATGCAGGGGTTGCGGTATGACTGACGAAACGTCAGTCCATGTTCTCTTAGAGTGTCCACACTGGGCTGTACTACGCAGGCGAATCTTCGGAGTCCCTGTTATGGCCCCTGGAGGCACTAGCAGGCATCCATTGAAAAAGGTTGTGGCCTTTATTGAAGGGCTCGGCTTCATGGATGTCTAGGTAGCAGGAATGGCACAATGGGCCCGCCAGTGGCCTCAGTGCCGGAACCTTGGCTAGAGTTGTCCAGGACAAGGCTCGCCTGCACATTTAGTAGTAGTAGTAGTAGTAGTAGTTAGTTCTTGCGCCGACACTGTCCATCACACAGTTCAGATGAACTAAGTACTCCAGAGAAAGAATAAAGTATGAGAAACAACAACTTAACATAAAACCTACTAAGAAGACGTTTTATAAAAATTTCAGCTCTTGTAAAAAAAATCCAGCTAATAACGCCTACTCGTATTTTCAGTTAAAACTTATCCCTCATCCTGTATAATATCAACAGCGCTGACTCCGACTTACTACTCTTTTCTCGAGTATCATCCATAGGGCTTTGCTCGGGACACTCGACTAGTTGATAACATCTCTTATGTTTTTAAGATGAACTAAGCATTCGAGAAGGCCGCGTATGTAGAAATGACAACGGCGCATTGTACATGTACACGTAGCCAGCGTACGTATAAAAAATTTTCTATTGTTTCCAACGAGAATCTAGATCTATGTCACCAGTGTTTCGCTCTTGAATTATTTCCGGTTTATAATGAAACTGAAACTTTATTGAATAAATAATTGTCATTTTGATAAACAAGAATATTTTTGTTATTATTCACGTTCCTTTCAATTTTATTGTGAATAAGTGGTATAAAGACAAAAACGAAGACACAAAAATGAATTTCATTCTTGAAAAAATACAGTTTCGAAAAGTCCGTCGCGTCGCCGATCGCCAATAAGATTAGTCGTAAATCCAAACCTGTTTTTCAGTGTGTTTCTTTATTTCATTTTTTTTCTCAACGAGTACCTTCGTCCGGCCGAGAAACACCTTTGGGCCTTCGCCATGCCATTATGATTAGGTACCAACGCTTGACCGGCTAGTTTGCTAGTATACGCTTGAATGGTACCTTCCAAATAGGTATTTGGGTACCTACACGGGGCAGAGAGAAACAACTAACCACATTCCAAAGGTCGATGTACAACAAGGTAAATGTCAGGTGCTTCATCCCTTATAACAAGACGAACAGAGATGGACTGTGATTTTTTTAATACTTGTTTATGATCCATAAAATTTGATATATATGTAAAAATACGTAATTTGTGAAAAATATATAAATTGAATGGGGATGGGTATAGTAAATATTATTAGGAGGATTGATTTGAGAGATTTTGAAAATAAGAAAAATTTAAATAATCCATTGAATTTAAGATAGTTTTAACTGGAAAATAGAAAGAAGTACATGTAAAGCTGATAAAATTTAGAGATGGAAAATTGTACCACAAAAACGTGAAAAATTGAAGAAAAATTCCTATTAGGTCAATTATAAATGAATTTTGAATAAAATAGTAGAATTAGCATTTGGAAATAGTAATAATATAAAATAAAACAGAAATGTTGATGTTGGATTAAAAATTTATTTAAATATTTCCAACATAAGTAAATTCTTTTTAAAGCAAAAATAGTAATTTATTTAAAAATTTAAAGTTTGTAATCTTGAATAAAACTGTTTAATAAATGTTTGAATTCCATTTGAAAATAATTTAGAATTGAAAATATTATCATGCAACTAGAACAATAATTATAAAGTATTTTTTGGCCCAGATTTAAAGTTTAGAGACCATGTATATACGTAATTTGGAATGAGAATTTTTCGAAAATTCCTTAAATTTCCATTCCATTTCCCATTTTTATTTAGCTCAGATCTGTAGGTTGTGGGTCAATAATAAATACCCCAAAAAGTGATAATTGAAAATATTGTTTTGTAAGAATTTATTTAAATAGGTCAAAAATTGCGTAATTAGGGGACCAACAAAATTGTTGTTAAAATCATTAATGAAAAATGAATGATTTATTTTTTTTTGATTTTTAATATTTTAATAAAACTAAATTTTCCTTTTTTTTTAACCACTCAATTTTTTTTTTTAATTCAGTATTGACACACATTTAAATTTACGATTGCGTTTTAGACAGTGTATATATTAAAGAATAAATTTGAAAAATAATATTCTAAGATAAAATTATCAAAAAATATATAAAATATTTTTTATCTAATTCCGCTATCAAATGTGACACTTTACGTCACTCCTTGACGTTAGGTAACGTCACATTTTTCATAACCTTCATATATCAGTTATGAAAAGTAGTTATGTAAAAACTTTACGTAACTGTTTATGTTTCAACATAGAGATACCACATGAGTTTCGAAGAATAATTTATTAATTAGGTAGGTACTGTCAAAACTGACAATTATTTCATTATTTAAACTGTACAATTAACCCATTATTTTAATTCAATAGTATTTTGAGATTTATAAACATTGAAAACATCATTCAGGACACAGTTATTTGAAGTAAGTAGTAACAATACTTCTAACACCATTTGATTCCACTTCAATATTATCATTGTAATTGAAGATTTTATTGAATATTATGAAAGCGCGGAATTAGATAAAACGTTGTACGTAAACACGTTATGAAGAGAGCGA
>CAJUYI010001150.1:54066-65826 GCA_910591695.1 Galerucella pusilla
TTATCTAGAAGTCTGAACAAATCAAAGCCGCTAAAAGAATTTAGATAGATTATTTTACACTAAAATATTGTTTAATGCTGTATTGAAAAATTATTAAAAATTCAGTTTTTATCATAGCATCCAGAGCCATAAAATCTAGTAAAATATGTATAAAAAGAAAACCTACAGACCATGGAAACGAGAAGATAAAAAGTCAATGCTAAAAGTTGACTGTATGAATGAGTCTGACGGTGGGAAAATAAAAAGATTCTTTATGTGCTTCCACTCTCAGTACATAAAGTGAAAAACAACCAATTTTACCATAAATCTGATTACCTACCTATACCACAAGAATTTATATTCTAAAAATTATTTTAAAAAATACCTAGGTGTTGATAACTAGGTACCTACCATGAAAAGATTTATGTATTGATTCATTTTATGACATATTTATTAAATACTGAGAATTGAGCCGATATAGATAACCACAAAATTTTTTTATTTAAAATATACCTACGCATGAATAATTATTTATTTTTGTTTGATATAAAACAGGTTTTTTACTATCTTCCACAGAGGAAAAGTACATACTTAAATAACCAACTAGGGAACTATAAAAAAGTTACATGTAGCATTTAAAACAACTTGAATTTTTATTGACAAGATAACAATTAGATACTTTGTCAAAAAAAATCATACTTTGAATTTGTACTAAGTACTTACTTGAAGAATAGTTTAAAGTAAAATTTCATGGATAATAAAATGAAATTTTTCAATTTCATTGTTCTATAATCATGAAAAGTAGGCAGGTATAAAAGAAATGAAAATATACTACACCTACATTGTTAATTGTTGAAAGCAAGAACATTCCTCATAAAACCCTTTTGATTGGATTAAACTTCACTTTTAAAATATTTCTACTACCTTTACCAGAAACAGCGAATTTAGTTTAAAAGTCTTGTAAGTACTTAGGTAGGTACTTTATCTATCAATATTTGAAGATAAATTTGTTCTCATTCGATTTTAAACAAGAAATTATGTTTCATTCTTTTCAATTTTTGAAGTTCTTGAATCTAAATCTGACCGTCGCATCCACACACACAAGACATTCAAATTCATCACAGTTTAAAGAGTACATTATTGACTTTACTTGAAAAGAACGAAAAATCATATATTTACTTCGTTCAGCGATTAAATGGAAACACTAGTTGAAGTTATAATTACATTAATTTTTATAAAGCTACGAAATTGAAATTACTCATACCTAACTGCCTACTTTAACTACCTGTCGATCGCTTTGTTTTTTGTACCTAATAAAAACATGTAGTTTATAATTTCTGTAAACATGTACAGTGTGGTACTTTTTCAATTAGGTATTTTCTTTTTATATTTTAATTATAGTTAAAGACTGCATTTGGATTTATATTGTTAAAATTCATTCTTGTCAAGGTTGGAAAATTTTGACAGATTCATAGAAAAAATTGTACGTACGTATTCATTTTTTTTCAAGCAAAAATGATTTATAAACTTGATAAATATCTGTTTTTGTATTGCAGGTAGATTATATTGATATATTTATCAGGCTGGTGTTTTTTTTTATCTTGCAAACATTTAAAAAATTTGTTTGTAACTTTGACGTTGAAATAACGAAAATTAAATACGTAAACATTGCATTAGAATACGAATTCGAGCTAATCGGCATAAGAAAAAGGCTGTGAGTTGGGGATAGATTTACCTCAGACTCTGTGAGGTCGATAAGGCTACTTTTCTCCTCGGTGAGGTTTTCTGAGGACCTCTTTTCGTCCTCCCCGTCACCCTCGTCCTTGAACACCTTAACCTCATCGGTGCTGCCGAGATCATCGCCGCCACTGGATGAGACGTGTGGCATGGTTCACTCGAACTCACTGTACAGCGGCATATCACAGCCACACTACATAGCACCACTATCTGCATTCGTACGATTTCATAGCGATCATAGTCGTCGGCATACTACAACTGTCACCCGGTCACCAACAACAAAAACGTCGGCGATCTCGACACTGTTCACTAACACGTGTTCGCGTAGATCTACTCTGCGCTAACTAAGCACAACAAACTGACAAGCGGTGTGCGGCCAAGCAAGCGCGTTCCGATCGTCTCTGTCGGCACCGACCAATCACCGGCCGCTTTGATCCACCGAGGCGGCTCGCTGTAAATATGGCAGCCTAGACGACTGCGCACGACTAGCACCGAAACCAGAGTTCTCTCTCGCTGCATACAGAGACGGACCAACCCAAAATAATGTACAATTTTAATTAAAACTTTATATTTAAATTTTTTATTAAACTTACCCACTTTCAATACAGTTATTTTATAACGAAAGAATCTTAAATAAAATTTAAATAAAGAGTATATTCCGTTGGTTAGAAAAAAATTATAATATTTTTTAAGGTTACAACATATTAAACTTAAGAACGAATATTCGGTTTAGATTATTTTGGAAAGATTGGGTACTTGGGGTTTTCCAAAAAATTTCAGAGTGTTTGCTTCCTGGACCGTACACTTCTATCCCTATTGCTTTTGAGTTATACTTGCCGTAATAGATACCTATTGTGTGAACTTGAAGTTGTCTGCTCTATGTTCGACTGAAATTTGATTCGATACCGTCCGCAATATAATTTTTGAATGCTTTTGGTGTGTAAATTTAAACATTAACACAAAATTATATGCTTGATAGACATGGACTAATACCCATGTAAATTGAAATGCTGAATTTCGCATTGTTTGAAGATGAATCGAGGTATGGACAGTGTGTTTGTTTGTGGACTCTTCCTTTAATGCACAGAAATCGAAGAGCCAGTGCAGGAATTTAATCCGTTCAGAGGTGTTAGACTGAAGAGCCCACTAGAAGTCTAGAAGTTGCAGTAGTATGCGCGAAGAAGCTGAACATCAATATCGATCAAGGCATTAGGCTATTGTTTTGTGCAGCTTTTTCACGCATACGACTGCAACTTCTAGACTTCTAGTGGGTTTTTCTTTTGTGAAACTGAGTTTACTACAGAGTTTAAAAAATATATTTTCAAATATAGTTCATATATAGTGACGCCGGTCCTGTTTACATCATTATGTTTGAGATTAATTTCTCCTCCAGACATTTATTTTACTAATTTATGGACTGTTGTTTGCAGTGATATACGGGGAACAATCTTCCTTCACTTTTTCTCCCGCCTGCTATCCACTCGACGTGGAGACAGATGTAGTGGAAATGGAAAAATGCAATACTAAAGTTTAAACTACGATTGGGAGGTGGTGATCGTTCGTTGATCCATGCAGGCGAGAGATGTCGATGAGTGCGGAGGATTCTTATAATCAGCGTTGCCACATTCAATGAATGAAAATCGTTTATCAACCGAGCCACCTGACAGTCAACAAAAATTATTTTAAATTGCGCTTACAATATCCATGTTGTGGTTTTTGGTGAGCTCGCATGCAATGTTGAAAATTGATTTAGCACCCATTTTAGTCGCCAAAATATTTAGTAAAAAAACAGTTTTGTATTTCAAAGCCAATCATAAAAGTTTTTTAATGACTTATTTATTTATACCTACTTCAAATTAGCCTTGTCCCTTTTGCCTTCTAATTTGCATCTTTGAGTAGTCTATAATGAATTACGAGGGCAGTAAGATAAGTCGGGGACATTTTGAATTTCTCGACGATTAATTTATTAGGTCTACTAATGTAAATAAAATCATTCATTAATGAGACCCCTATTAATGAACGATTTTCTATGAATGAACGATTTTGGTATAGGCAACCAAACACACAGTCCAATCCGTTTTATCACCAGATACCTACAACCATAAAGAAGCAGAGAGGATTTTACATAGTTGTAGCTGAGTATTATAGAGCAAAACATAGTACTCTAACTGGAATGTAATTGGTCGGTAGAATATGCACACAATACTTCTTAAAGACATAGAGAGCAGCGAGGTAAAAAAAAGAGGAGAGAACATAACAGTATAAAGAATCATCGACCAAAGTGGCTTCTGAATATGGCCGACTTCCGTAAACAAGCCTAGGGCGAACATTCAATTATTCAATTAGGGGAAACAAAAAACTCTCATATGCATCTTTTTAAACTGGTTCTTTTTGTTGTTAGAGAATTGATACCAGATAATGGTTTATTCAAAAATTTTATAACACTATTGTACAACTCAATATCAACTTAAATTTATACTTATGCTCATAAATAACTTTTCTAATACTGAAAATCACTATTTTTTCACGTGGCTTTTCAATTTGACACATTTCAGTATATTAAGGTTATCTATGTTGACACAAGAATTGATGACTAATGTCACTAATGTGGCTTCTCAATATGGCGACTTCCGTCAAAAGTTGGTTTAATCACTACCACGCTTAGCTTCCCTCCTTTTTCTTTGACCTCGTTGATTGAGAGTCATGGTTTGTAGAATATTTCGACAATTTGTTTCACTTATTGTAAATTTTGATTGGCATTTTATTCAATTCAATTAGTACTGCTTCTTGCCGAAATTCTTCTACTTCTGCTTGAATTAATTTTTGCTCCATTTTACACCATTATTATAACTGTTGAGTTCTGTTTTCTTAGCTTCTAATATCTTGTTGTTGGAGGTAGACTCCTAATGCTTTGAACGATATTGTTGTTCAGATGGCGTGGTTGTTCCATTACACCAACAAAAAGCAATGAACCTCTTCTGTACTGGTGCTCCTAATAAGCTTCTTTCTCCTCAGATATTTTTAATTTTTCACTTTCTTTCAATGAGGTGTTAACTTAAGACACATATAATGTTTTCCAATAGTTCATCATGTATGCTGTGACGTACATACCTTAAAAGAGAAGTTAGCTACATAAGGTTTGACATAGGACCACAATTATTTCGTCTTTTTTTTAAATCGTGATAAAGTATAGCTTATGCTTATGCTGTTTGGCTTTTAGAGTGAATGACTTAAATTACTTCCGATTTATATTGTTTTTACGGCTATTAAATTATTTTATACATTTCACTTTACCATTATTGCTTTTGCCAATTACTTCTTCAAGAACCATAGCATCCAAACTACAATATATTTACACAAATCCACTTGAAAATAATAATTAATTTCCATATGTCCAAAAAAAAACTCTTAAGACATTATTAAACATCTGACAACATTGTTTTTGACGTCACCCACATCAGCCGCTGCATGTGAAGGCAGCTTTCGGCGTTTTACCTTGACCTCTATGCTGTAATATTATACGCTTTGTATTGTTTGTTTTAATACACTTTTTAATTATTTACCTCGCCATAGATCACTTATTTATTAATGAAAGCTACTTCATAAAAAATTTAAATGATTTCTATTGAAAACTATGTGTAACAACCTTTACATTTTCATCAGTAATACATTTTTGCCAAAACCTTTGTTGGACTAAAATTTGTTGCGCCCTTATGCTTAAACCATCCATTTGAGAGAAAAGAGACTAGCTGCATAAATTATGGGACATTTTCTCTAGTTTAATTAGTTATATATTTCTTTTCATCGTAAAATAAAGCGGAAAGATATAGTCAAAAAACTGTTTTTGGGTGCAATTTTTTCATTATTGTAGCGTCTAAAACGTTTCAAAACTTTCCTGGTAAAACTTTAAATCATTAGGGTTGACAAAAAAAACTAAATACCCCTGTATGGATATCTATTTGAAATTCTATTAAAATACATATTTACCCAAGTTAAAACGTCAAGAAATAAACATCAAAAGTAATTGTGAAATCCGAGATTTCAATGCGGGTAAACTATTTCTCAAAAGGCCAGAAAGAGGCATGTAATTTTTTGACAATAACCTTTCTCAATTCTAAGTAAAATGTCTTAAAATATTTTGAAATCAGTAGGGGTTCAGAGGCTGTTCGGTCCAGTGAAGCTCGAGACGGGAGCCATACCGTGTCAACTGACAAACTGACTCTTGTTTGAGTTCTTGGGTGAATACATAACTTCCGTTGATTCACAAAAAGGAAAAAGAAGAAGCATCACGCACTCATACCTTTTGGATTAGTTACATATTAAAAAAAAGTGAAAACGAGTAGGTTCATCAAAGAATGTCTTAATTTAACTATCTAGACATTATTAACGTGTTATTTTAGTTATTCTAATAAATATTTACATACATAATTAGTTATGAAAAGAGCGATATTGTTCAACAAGCGTAATATTTGCCAAAACGAGCGCTAGCGAGTTCCGCAAATTACGCAAGCCGCAGCCATATCTGACAGCAGTCCTACCAAATAAAGTGGGACTGTGTTCAAGAAAGATGTTTAAAAATATGATTTTGCTGAAAAGCAAGGCATATGCTAGGATAACTTCAAATTATTATCAAAACTAAATAAATCCATCATGATTAGGTTAGGTCCTGCTCTAGGTACTTCCTATCACTGCTAGCATGCGTCATGAGATACTTTTTAACAAATATTCAACCAAAGCTCGCTTGGTATGCTCCATTTCTTCAATAGCGACCTAACCTACCACTTTTCTTCTCCCATATGTCCTCGGACTTCAGAGAGAAAGTGTCATTTAGCGGCTGGAAATGCGAGAAAAAGACCACCGCACAAGATTGTTATCTGACTGTGTACAGAGCCTCTGAGCACTTGTCAGATCATACAACAGCGTATTTTGAATGTTTTAACATTTGTTTTACACAAATTTATATGTTCGATAGACATGGACTAATATGTAAATTGGAATGCTGAATTTCGCATTGTTTGCAGATGAATCGAGGTATATGGACAGTGTTTTTGTTTATGGACTCTTCTTTAACACCCAGAAATCGAAGGGCCAGTGCAAGAATTTAATCCGTTTAGAGGTGGTAGGAAGGTATAGTTGCTTGTTGGGGAAGCTTTTGATTTAATGGTTACATAATTGTTAGCGCATGACTGTGCTGATTTATTAATTAGGTACAAGTTATTAACAATGTTAAACGTTTGATTCATGCTACTATTGAAACAACTTTCTTCTATTAAGAATTCATGAAATTTCTTAACTTCTTAACTTTATTTCATCAAATTGTCTACCTACAGTAAATGAACAGACTTGAAACGTATTGTATCAAAAATGAAACATTGTCAAAGCAGAGAAGAAAACTTGTGTCCACAATTGAATTTATTCTTATTTGGTTATTTGGCAGTGTAAACAAGACCTCACACTCTACAACCCGCTTCTGCTTAAATCGGGCTTTCAAATCGTGAGTCGAGATGACTTAACAAGATACAGCGGGTGGAATTCCAAAAACTCTTTCTCTTTCTTATCCGAGAATCGTCCTGTACGACTCGCTCTACCTCATTATCTCACCTTAGTCTACCTAACCATTCAGAGGTGGATAGTGAGGGCGGCGTTGCCAGTTAGTCATTGTATAGGTACCCATTTTAAAATTTAGATTCAAGGTGGTTTGGTATATCCGGTGATCTGTATCGATCCGAGCTTTGAGTCATTATATAGTAGGTACTTACTGATTTGTTTGTGGGAAAAAATAAAGTAGGTACTACCGTTTAGACTTATTTACCATATATGGGAAACTGTCTGTTTTTTGTTAAAATTTGTTTTGGTTGCGTTGTAAAATACCTTTAAGTAAAAACATAAAATTAATTGTTTAAAAGGTTTTGTATTGTAGACTCCGTTTCACGTGAGATGAACCCACTTGAAGTTGCAGTCGTATGCTCGAACTTGTAAAAACCAGCACCATATTGTAAAATTGACATTCGACTTCAAATCAGTAGCGTAACGTTTTCACATTTTGTAGGTTCCAAGTGATTCAATATTTGTTTTGAAGTAGTTAATAAACCACAAATGACATTAAAGATATCTAAATAAGCGTAAATTTTGGTTAGGTTGAATCGGTTGGCTCGGTGAATCTTTTCCCATGCGTCATCATTCATATACAAACGCAATACATCAATACATTAAATTACACGTAGGTCGTAAATTGATGTTTCAATTAGGATGTGGCTAAAATGACGGTGTGCGTTATTTATTATTGAAGCTATTATTGATGCTACCTAAACCTTTAGTTTGAAAAAACTGTTAGTATTCCAGAGTTTTATAGGGTTATTCGGCAAATTCACTTGTATAAGAGTTAGAATTAATAACACTTTCCTCAGTAGAAACTTTGCAAATCAGAATTGCCTTTTTAGTGTTATAGCTAGCAATAACCATTACTAATGGGCCGTCCCAACCATACGGTTCAACAATGAAAAATAGAAATCTTTTGGATTGTGAGAATGAATAATAAATATTTTAAATATGTATATTTAAGACTCATGAATATTTACAATAAATTTCATTCAATTCTCCTCATAGAATCAGAGCAGTATTTATATCTATGGTAATTGGTTGAATGCTAATATCAACTATATTTTGCTCTGGGGCATACCACTTTTCTATAATTTCATGAGTATGCCTAACACAATTTTCCTAAATTTGTTGATGACATTGTTGCAGTGCCTCGTTCCACATATTTATAACAGAGCTATCTGAATATTTATCTTTACCAATATATTTATTGTAATATGACTCGCAATTTGCCCAAATTAATTCAATAGCGTTGAATTCACATTGATATGGCGGTAGTCCCAGCAAAATATGATTCATACAATTCAGTTTGATGGAATTCTATCCATAATCATGATGAAATGTCAATTTAAGGTTAGTTTTCATTGCGAAGTTAATAAATAATAAGTAGATAAAAAATCTTTACTTACCACAATAATTCGAACACTCGGTTGTAAGTAAGTCGTTATAACAACTGTTTTTTAATTAAATTTATATGCAAGGGGCAAAAAAATGAGTAAAAATGTGAAATAAAAATGTAAACAAAGTCTTTGGTCTGTCAACGTACAAATTCGCGTTAAACTTATCGCCGACATTCATCATATGGCTTTCTCTGTTTGTTATATTATGTTGTAATGGAACAAACGGATTCATTTCGGTGGTTTAGATTCTGTGAGTAGGAAAGAGACGTACTACAAAAAGTAGTATGTGAATAATTTCATACATGGGAAAAGATTCACCGAACGAACTGTATATGGGTACTTTTTTAAACCAGGCAACGCCGCTGACCGACTGCCAAACTGGCTGTGGACCTTGTTCAGGCCAAGTTTGTCTTAAGCACGCATCATCTCGCGATTTCTACCTCTTTGGATAAATATTTACATACCAGACCAAACTACCAGGCTTTATTTGTAATCATGCACATATTAACACCACCCCGAATTACTGAGACAAGCTGAAAAATATTAAAGCAACATAAAAAAATATTAAGAAAAATAAAAATAAAAAAGGTGTTTGGGCCGGTGACATAGGCGCACATATTTATTTAATTTTTCGATACGAGTATTATTTGATGAATTATTATAAATACAAATTTAAACTATAATCAAATGCAGTTCTGTCATGCGGGTCATACCATTCAACAAAGACATACTCACAGTTTTTGTTTTCTTTTATTGCCTTTAATGATAACTTTCACCTAAAATCCGTAAGATGAATAAGACAGACTTATGCAACAAAAAAGGATTTGTATTTAGTTTTCAGCGGTTCTAAAAAGTCTTTCACCAGCGAAGTTTATATTTAAATGACAATTCAAAGTGATAATACGAATAATAAGAAGCAATTTTCGGGTATTTTGCATCCTCAAGCAAAAAAAATGGTTAGATTATTTCGAGAATGAATGAAAAAGTAAAGATTTATGAACAAATAATAAATAACAGGTTAAAACCAATACTAGAAACACAATTGTCGGAACCACAGAGTGGATTTAGACCTGGGAGAAGCACTCAAGATCATATTTTCACAATCAAACAAATAATTGAAAGGAGACAACCACAAAATAAAAATATATATCTAGCTTTCGTAGATCTGGAAAAAGCATTCGACACAATCCCTAGAACAAAAGTATGGAGAGGCCTGAAAGAAAGATGCATAGATAGCAAAATAATAAGAGTTATCCAAGATATATATAAAACAAATACTAACTATGTAATAAAAAATAATAAAAAATGGATTCAAAACAGAGACGGGATTAAGACAAGGTGGAGGACTGAGCCCAACCCTATTTAATGTACACATGGATACTATAATAAAGAAATGTGAAAGAAAAACCAAAGCCATGTTTGTGGGCTATAAAAATTTAGAAAGAGTGGTAATATCTGAAGGAGTATTTGCTGATGATGTGGTATTAGTGACAGGAAATGAGAAACAACTACAAGAAAACTTAAATATATGGAAACAAGCACTGGAAGAAGAAGGAATGAGAATAAATATAAATAAAACCAAAATATTGATAATAGGTGATCAAAATATTGAAACTAAAATCAAACTAGACAATATTCAAATAGAACAAGTAAAAGAATTTAAATACTTAGGAGTAACTTTAGCACAAAATGGAAAACAAGATATTGAAATAAATGAGAGAATAGATAAAACAATAAAATTATATTATGCAATGAACCAAAAATTTACCAATAAAAAAGAAATCTCTAAAGAAACGAAAATTAAAGTTTTCAATACCATATATAGACCTATACTAACATATGGATGTGAATCATGGACTCTGTCAAACTCACAAAAAAGTAAAATCCAAGCCGCTGAGATGAAGTACCTGAGACGAATAATAGGAGTAACAAGGAGGGACAGAGTTCGGAATACAAGTATAAGAGAAGAATTGGGGGTTGAACCAATCTTGAAATTTATTGAACAACGACAATTAAGTTGGTGGGGACATATACAACGAATGAGTAATAGCAGACAAGTATGAAGAATATACGAAGCAAAAACACAGCTAAAAAGACAAAGGGGAAGACCCAGGCAAACATGGAATAAAGAGGTGGGTAACATAATACAACAAAGAGGGAAGACATGGAAAGAAGCAGCTATATTAGCAAAAGACAGAAGAGCATGGAAAACGTTTATATATGAAAATTGAAATTAAATGTAAACCCGACACCTAACGGTAAAAGGGTGTATGATTATATATATATATATATGAAAAAGTGGAAATTCGTCAACCAGTGTGCACTAAACATCCACCATCACTATTTTCTCCGGGTATATTTGTAATCTTACATTTTGTTAACCTCTGTGTCTTCTGATTTGGTACATATGGTTATAACCTTTGAACCCACACGATAAAAGCGCTTTTGACTATAGTCAATATTTGTTCTACTTGTGCCATTTGAAGGAGTGTAACTTTTTCAATAACAGATAATAACGTGACTAAACAACCAAAATGTCCGAAGCTCTCCGTACCATTATCCATAATAATCCTACTCAATATTCTGTTAATATTTCAAGCGTCTATCTGTTATCAATATCGAGCAAAACCGAGTAAAATTGAGCCAAACAATGTTTTAGCTATTTCCACATAGATGGCGCCTGGATATTGTTTTGAAAAATCACGTTTGTTATTTGGGAATCCCCTTAACTATTTATTCTGTTCTGTTTTTTAGTATTTGTTGTTATAGCTGTAACAGAAATACATCATCAGTGAAAATTTCAACAGTCCAACTATCACTGCTCATGAGACACACCCCTAATAAAAACAAAGAACTTCATGTCTAATAATAAAGGTGGAGTCAAACTAAGCGTGTACGCAATATAGATAATGCCAATTTCAGTCTAAGCATTTCTACAGCGGATTGTAAATCATCATGGCCTACTACCTACTATTACTACCAAAGTACTGGTGACACAAACATATAGTCTGTACAGAAAGTACGAGGAGTAATAAACCCTAATTAA
>CAJUYI010001151.1:0-10169 GCA_910591695.1 Galerucella pusilla
TTACTTGGCTTTAAGATTTATATTATCTGATCTTTAACTTTTTTTTTCCAATTGTTACACATTTTGGAAATAAAACTTCAATTTGATTTACATTTATTGATTGAGTGGAGTAATCTAATATATTTTAGTTATAGTTTTATTTATTTAGTTCACCATAATTTCAGTTGTTATCGTGTGGCTCTGCTAGTGCCTACAAGACCAAGGGGTTTCCGGCTTGAACCGTCTAAGTCGGTGGCGCGGCTCACTTTTATATATATATTTTTTTTTTTTCTTCTTCCCTCTACGGCTGAGCTCGGGCATAATTTGCCAGTAGAGAGACCGCTGGCAGAGTACTCTTAGAGAACGAAAAAGACGTGGCAAGGGTCTCTCTCTCGCCCTCGGACCTGAAGTATTATTCACTGAATAAACTAATCGGCTTTGTTAAGAAGCTGAATTTGTTTGGTGAAATCTGAATACGTGTGAGCCACAATGGACTCTTGCGAGTCGAAGTGGAGGGCAGTGGAGGGCCAGTATGATTACATTTCCATGGTATGGAATTATCATATGCCAAATCATTTTTGTGTTTTAATATTCCTGGTAGCATTCCTTTCGTCATTTCACCTGCAAGATTATCAATTTCTGGAGAAAAAGAATGGTACAGAATAGAATAGTGTCTATTTGATAATTGATATGTGAGTAAGTGAGTTTATTGTCACAGAGAAGGGCACGTTCAGACGGGACTAACAGTTAAGGCTGCTAATTTAGCGGTTGCGTACATGCAAGATGCTGTCGTTCTACTGACTCTCAACTATTGAGCATCAGTCGCAGTGATAATTATTTCTCCAATATTCACGGAAAGAATGGTATCCTGCTATCATCAACCCCGTTAATTCAAAATTTTCAACATAATAGTGTGATACGTATGGTCAAAAAATTATTGTTTTCTCGCACAACACACTCACATTTCCTGTACTATTGAGAATAATGTATACATTGTTTTAGCTTGAGATGTATGAAGAGTCAAGTCATTTGAATCGCTCATTAACGTCGTAGCTCCTGAATAATATGTTGCAATTAGTGAGAATCCTCAAAAGTTTTGCGTAATTCAAAATTATGCTCGTAATATAATAAATAATAATTAAGTGATATTCAAGTACTTAGCAGAATTACTATATTTTATCTGATTCCAGCTGATTTTGAAAGAGACTTTGTTGAGTATTTTCGTATAGAACTCATAGACTTAGCAACTAGGTGCATGAAAGTAGTTATCAGTGTCAGTGCTATTGTCGTTTGAATTTTGTTTATATATTAGCCTTTACATTACTGGAGAAATCATTAGTGCTCCATCTTTGAGCTCTTCGACTCCTTTATTGCGGATAATTAATCCGCCTTGTTATCAAAGATCTCTTTTTTCTCTATATAATAATAATAATAATAATAAATGACTTTATTGCTGTGTTATAAAAATACAAGCAAAGGCGACGTTCGCTCTTAGATGATGTTCTCGTACGAGAAGCACCAGCTAAGTGGCGCCGTTGAATGATAAGTAGATGGCGCTCTTCCACGCAACCGCAAAACTGAAGATACAATATTCTTTACTTACAATAATTTCTTATATGCTCAAACAAAAGTTAAGTAACCTAATTTCGTAAATACTAAAATGAACAAGGCCAGTTTCATCTGATTAGCTTATAATTTCAATGTTATGCTATTATTAAGTAGAGACTTCTTAAGATTAAGTTTAAATTGAGAAATGGGTACCGTTTTGTAGACTTCGGGGATCATGTTGTACAGATTAGCAATGTTATATGAGAAGCTAGATCGAAATAACGTGGTTTTATGTTTCGGCATACTAATTTTATTTTTAAATCTCACATTTATATTGTGTACTTCTGATCTCTTTTTAATTTTTTTCGATAGGTAATAAGGTGTTTGGGCTAACATAATTTTGTGAAATAGTACTGAACTATGAATGCGTCTATTTTTTATATTCAGCCAGCCAAGATCTGCAAGATGCCTCGATGTTGGATTTCGACGTCTGATGCCGCAAATAAAACGAACACACATATTTTGAATTCGCTGTAATCGATTTTGATCCAGTTGTGTTAGTGCCGGTCCATATATCACATCACAATAGTTAAACTGCGAGAGTACCAGGCTATCACAGAGCATAACTCTGGTCGTTTTATTAAATAATTGTCTGTGAGAAAATAAGAGTTTCAAATTGCAAAATGCTTTCTGAATTATTGATGAAATATGGGAGGAAAATGTTAAGGAGTCATCTAAAACGAGTCCAAGATTTCTTTCACAGTTGGATAAAATTGAACTATCGTTATTAATTTTCAAGTGTATTTTACTTTTTATTCTACTTTTCTCATTTCTACGACCAAATAGCATGACTTTCGATTTTGAAGAATTTACACTTAAGCAGAATTTAGTTGAAATCTCTATTATAGTTTCAAGTTCTTTGTTAATTTTTAAACAAGCGTCTTCAACTTCTGGTTCATTTGTTTTTGTTTTCGCTTTGTCTACAATTTCTCTCCATGTCTTCCTGTCCTGGCACAGTTTATGCCAGTTTCTAATATCAAGAGTTTTAATGTCTTTGATTATTTGATTCTTCCATTTTTATTTTGACCTTCCCCTTGGTCTTGTTGTTTGTGGGTCCATGCAGTGATTTTTTTTATTAGATTGGTTTTGGAGATAACATACGGACAAAAATAGAAGTTTCTCGTTGATTCTACGGAAAATTTCCGAATTTGTCGCCTGTCTCCCACGGAACAATTAGCAAAATAGAAAAGCAGCTCCGCGAGTTTAATCATCTGTGAAAGTTCAAAAAAAGTAGCTGCCAATACAGTTAGTGCTGATTCGAAATTGGATATTTTTCTTGAGTTACAAATTCGAATTTCGAATATCAAAGGAAAAAAAAGTGCATTCCTATAAAATGATGCCAACTCATGGAAGTTCGATTTCGATAGGAGAACGTATTTTTGTAAGCAAATGATGGCAATGTTAGATAACAATGTGATCCAATTACAAGATGTTTTGTTCTCTGATGAGAGCTCCTTGAACGTACTCGAAAACCGTTACAAGGTCACCGTAGCATGAGTAGGTACCACAGCACTTAGATCATACAGGGCAGATAAAATATTCAAAAAAAAACAATTAATAGCATCAATTGAGCCGCAATGCTTCGGTGGCGCTGCAGACTCGACAATAAATATGGCCACAAGAAAGTGGTCGCGCAAATGGGGAAACTGTCAAAACAGTTGTAGGTATGTTATGTTATGTTATCTATGGTAGGTATCCCCACAGAGCACTGAACACCTAATAGGCACGCGAAGCTAACGGGGTGGATAGATCAAGACAGGTGCAGATTTTACCACCAAGAGGAGGAGCCTGTTCCAGGCACAATGGAAGAATATATCATCTATTTGATCGATTATTTGATTGATTATCCATTCGGATTTGATCCATAAATGGTGAGATTTAATAAGGAAACTGAGGCAACTACGACAAATCCTTGAAAGAACCACGATCTGGATGTGGTTACTCACTGGTTTTATTCAAAATGTTTAGTTCTGTGGGAGAAATTTTTTATCGAACAAAATTGAACAGGCAACGTTTTCAAGTAAAAGAAAATAACATTCTCGAAAGTTAACAAGTTATTTCCCAATGTTATATGGGCATTTAGTACTTTTACAGGTAAAATTTTGATAATGTAGAATCAATATTAAGATAGAAGTACACAAAAGGCAGTATAAGGAGATGGGATAGGTGTGTACGGATCTGCCAGAGACCAAACTCTCTGAAAGTTTATGAAAACACCAAGTATCTAACAAGCAGAAATTCCCGCCATAAGAAAGTGTGCCCAAATCAATATTGAGAAAGGATATAGAAGGGAAAGGATTATCATACATGTCGGATAGTCAAGCAGCCATTAGAGAATGCGAGAATGTGAGAATGCCTAGACAAACTCAGTAAACTAGGCGAGAAAAATCTGTGGATTTCAGGACACACTCACTGAAATAGAAGGAAATAAAAAGCCAAATGAACTAGCAAAGAGGGGGACTGGGAATTCTTCCGAGAAATAGGACTGAGGGTGCTACTTGTCTCTGAGACTTTCCTCAGGAAGCACGAAAAGGTAAGGGGGCACGATAGATCTTTCAGGTGGAATGAACTATTTAATATCATTACATTAAACGATGCTTGTTTTATTTAGAAATTGATTATTCTCCGTATTTTTTCTTATTTAGGTGATATTTAAGAGGAAGCTTCTGCTGTTCACATTGACTGCTCGCCCCTGTGCCACACCCCATACTACTGCAGACCATATGAAATTAATAATTTCGAACGCTCTCGCGTAATAAAACAACATATTATGTTCAATCATTTATGAAGATAAATCGTTTGAAGCTAGAATGGCAATAATACCAGAGTGTACTCTTTTTAGAATTCAATTTCAAGCTTTCGAACCACTACTTGTTCATTTTCGAGGACTGAAAATGTTAAATGGAATGAATTATATAGAAGAAAAATTGGATAATAACAATATTTACATATATCTCAATAATATTAGAGGTAAAAAATTTGTATAAATAGTAATAAATTGAACATTTGTATACTTATAAAAAACTCGAAAAGACATTATATAAAAATCTTTTTTGGAAGATGTATAAATTAAATTATTTAAAAATTCTCCATAGTAATTCGTTTTATCAAATTATTTAAATTTTGTTTTCAAGTATCCAAAAGATATGCATATCACTAAGATTATTAGGATCAGTAATTTTGGTTGATACAATTATCCTCTTGAGATACATATAAGATTTTTCTAAAAATATCCGTTTTTCATAATTGATTCTCTCGATAAAATTTTGTCATGCTCCTAATTCATGACATGACCTTCAAAGAATACGAGTTCAGCAAGTGCACATTACTCTGGTTGAAGTTTGCTGTCGTCACTTTTATGGGATGTTATTCTATTAGTGAGGGGCCTTTTAGACTGACCACTGTATTTCTTATTTTATTTTCACAAGAGATTTCATAAACTATGTTAGGTAATTTATTATTAGGAGCTTTGTCTTTGATATTACTACAAAGAGAGTGGATTGTTAGATTTTGTTCATTTGCAATTTTTATATTGTTTCTCAAAGATTCCTGGAAGTTTGAATGTAATTGTTTTTACGTGGGTAAAGATACGTAAATTGGAGTGGTATTATTTATAGAACCGATGTCATTATATTATGTGTTCCTTGTCCTTAGAAATGAACACGTAGTGGTTCGAGAGCTTTGAATTAAATACTTGAGAGAGTATACTTTGATATTATTGCCACATCACGATAAACACTCCTATTAAACAAATGGTTGGCAAATATCTCTTCTCAAATTATATATAATATATATCTTTTTCAGATGACGCCAACTAAAAGCTGCTCGTTTTGTATTCATTTACATACCGAAAGTTACGTTTTGAGTGTTCCATTTATTGAAAGTGACAGTTCCGTACTGCAAAACACTTTCGGGACGCTCTGGTAGAGATATACATATTCCATCTGAATCCAATCCAATAAATATTAATGATTGTCCTGGAGGTACAATCTACATTACTTTTTGCAAATAGTTAATAAATTAATATTGACATTGTAAATATCATTAAGTACATTATATTGTATATATATTATATTCTACTCTATTATTTATTTCCTTTCCTCACTGTTATTTAAAAGGTTTTGGATCTTATGCGTCGTCTAAAAAATGTTGTTGACGCCACGGCTGAAATACTATTTTGTTGGACTCGTCTGTTGGTCGCCTCGCTTCGCTCGTCTCGCAATTTTCAGACTCGTCCAAAAAAGTAACACTTTCAATCCTTGGCATACAAATAACTATTTACATAAAAAATTATTTCTTAATTCACGGGTAAAGCAGCCAAAAACACAAACATATTACTTACTAAAGTGAACCCTTCAATACATTACCAAGCCTTCGAAAAGTTTTGCTTCCATTTTCAAGGTTAAAATATTGCAATAAAACAATATAGTTGAAAATGGTAGGCAAAATGGTACGTACTCAAGCCGACAAAGTAGCAGCTATCTTAATAATTGGTGAATCTAGAAAGAATCCCCATGAAGCGAAGCGTTTATTTAATGAGAAATACCCAGATCGCCCTATCTCGAGAAATTATTTGAGGAAGCTTCTTCACAAGTTTGAAGCAACAGGTAGTGCTCAAGATGTCAAACGATCTGGTCGACCAACATTTAGTGATGATGAAAAAATTGATATAAGTAGTTGCTGTGGTGCACCACCTTTCGGATGACGACCCCGACAGAAGACTCGAATTCTGTGAATGTATGACAAATAAAATTAGTCAAAACCCACATTACAATTTGTTTTAGTGACGAAAGTACTTTTTGCCTCAATGGAAATGTGAATACACAAAATGTAAGGTATGGGAGTGACAAAAATCCTCACACCTTTCGTGAACAACATACCCAATTTCCAGAAAAAGTCAATGTTTGGGCAGATATTTTGGGAAACCACATAGTTGGTCCTGTCTTCCTAAATTCAAATTTAAGCCATCCAAGGTTTATACTACGGCACCTGATAGCATTGGCGTTTTGAAAGTAAGAATTATTGAAGAATGCAATGCAATTTCAGCTGACACATTCGAACGAAATGAGTACAAGAGTGCGGTCAGGTTGGCTCGGAGAGGTGCCTGGCGGGCCTTCTGTGAGGATATCGTCTCGGTACCTCAAATGTCAAGGCTGCGCCGGATCTTAACGAAATCACCGGACAGCGCTCTAGGCTGCATGGAAGTCGCACCGGGTGTTTTCACCGAAACCCCGGTGAATACCTTGCAGCATCTATTAGAGACACACTTCCCCGGTTGTGAGGGAATCGAGCGGGAGTGTCATGACATGGGATATGTGAGTATTCAGCGACCATGTAAAGAGGACTATTTTCTAGCAAAAGAAATAGTCACATACGAGCGGAGTACTTGGGCGATACGGTCATTCAGACCATGCAAGACCAAATCTCCCCGGCTTTGCTTCAACAAGGCCGGGAGGCCGTTGGAACAATTCTGGTGCATATATTTCGGGCCTGTTTGGCACGCAGGTATGTCCCTGAACAGTGGAGGCAGGTGAGAGTCGTCTTCATACCCAAGCCGGGTCGTACCTACCACATATACGGTGGCTAAATCCTTTAGACCCATTATTCTAACATCCTTTGTGCTGAAAACACCTGGAGAATGTGGCTGATCGGTACATAAAGGAAAAGGTTGGGCTTAGGTATCCTTTGCACAACAACCAACATGCTTTTAGGTGCGGCAAGTCAACTAAAAGTGCCTTACAGCAACTGGTAACCCAGGTGGAGAAGGTGCTGGAAAATGGCATGATCGCCCTGGGAGCTTTCTTGGATATACAAGGGGCGTTTGACAGCACCCCTGTAGGGCATGTGTAGGGCTGCGACAAATCATGGAATAGAGCCAATGATCACTCACTGGCTTGGGGCCATGTTGTGCAAACGTACAGTAGAGGCCACATGAAAAGACCATGTGGCAAACGTAATCGTCGCTAGAGGATGTCCGCAAGGGGGTGTTCTCTCGCCCACATTGTGGAACCTAGTCATTGACGAGCTAATAACCCTTTTAAACGGTGAGGACTTTCTAACGATTGAAAACAGAAGAGGGGGAATTCAGAAAAATGATGAATCATGAAATTAGATAAAAGATGAAAGGAGAAGATATCGTGAGGTTTATTAAAGCTCAAAGGTTAAAATGGTATGGACATGTAACTAGAAGGGAGCCATCAACAATAATAAGAAGAATAACAAACTGGACACCACAACTAAGCAGACTAAAAGGAAGACCGAAGACAAGATGGGAAGATCAAATTAGAGAAGATATACGAAAAATGAATATAAACAAACAGAAAATAGATATAAAGGACAGGAAAAAATGGAAGAAGATAACAGAACAAGCAAAAACTCATGGTAATTTATAAAGCAAAATAAATAAGGAGAAAACAGCGGAGTGATTCACCGCAAAAAAATGAATCTGATGAGCTTAAATCAGCGGCCACCATTCCGACAGGAATTAATAGCCTATATATATATATATATATATATATATATAAGCATCTGAGAGATCGTCAACTACTGGTGAACACAGTATATGTAATAAAAACTCCTTCCTAAGGACATTATATTTTAAAGTAATCGATGGTCTTACCAGATTTTGTATGAAGAGGTACAATACTCAAGTAAGGCGCATACCATAAATATTTTGGGAACAACTCTAGATTTTCCTTAATTCACAAATTGTTCCTTTCCCACATTTATTGCGGAATGAGAAAAATTGATGTCTATTCTCTGGGTATTGGATGATCTTAAGATTAACAAATTTGGCTCGGTTTCTGCATAATTGGGAATTGGCGGTGGCAAATCGTGTACATTATACATATATTTACAGTTAACGACTTCGACTTTGTGATTTTGGTGGATTTTGTATGTGAAGTCACAGTCACTGTATCATATAATACAACAAATTTGAACAATTCAGTTTCTACACATTTCAATGAATTTATTTTGGACCTTGTTCAAGCCTAATGGAAACGACACACTTATGAAAGTTCACTCTGACATAGAAAGTTAATTTCAGTTTCTGAATAATAGCAAAATGTAGTCCATATTTTCATTGGTAACTGATGTTTCATAAATAGATTCCATGTTGCTGTATTCTATACCTAAAACTTATTGTATTTGATGGAAAACTTGTATGCTTGAGTGTGTGTGTGTGTGTGTGTGAATTTGGATCTGGAAGTTTATGGACCGTCGTCGTGATGACGATGACGATGACGATGATGATAATTGACTCCATAGATTGAACAATGTTACTGACCATGATGATGAATGCCGCATATTTCAATTGCTATAGCATTGAATCAATTAAATAGCGGCATACCCTAGTTCATGTTCTCATTGGCAACTGATCTTCCAGAAATATATTTCATGCTGCTGTTTTCTTCAACTACAACTAATTCTATTTGGTAAGAAATTCTCTGAGATCTGATTGTAAACTTTTCGGAGGTTAAACAGTTGGTGGACGTCTGAAATTTTATGTCACAACTTTTTGTAGTTAACTACATCAATGGTTTAGCCTATCGAGTTACATCACACCCTCATAGCCCAGACTTGGATTGAAAAGTCTGAGTCCGGATAATGCGGTCCATTCCGACCATAATAATTGGAAATTCGCGTGCCGAAATCTCGGAGAAGTCCATCAAATCGATATAGTGGAATTTAAATAATAAAAATCATGCAATTGTCGGTAATTGTCAGATTATATCGCAATCTAAGTAGTACACGAATTTGGAAATTATGAAAACAAAACACTCGAGAAAGATTACCATCTAATTGATCCCGATAAAAACTTATAATTGAGATTCTAGTCATAAAGGTCAATATGCACGTGTACTTGGAAGTCGAGCATCTCTCCAAAACTTCTGACCTAATTAGCTTAATTAATAATCATTTTATAGTTGTTCGTTATTTTCTTTTTTGGAAATACAGTTGAAATTTTTTGTCTAGGAATATAGTAAACTGTTCCCCTCAACTTGATGCTGTGGCATTACGAAGTGTCTGAAATATGAGGACTATTAGACGTTCGTCAACAGAAATTCAAATAATGCATTCACATCCTATAACGAGGTTAGAGTAGAGATGTTTGGTGCGATTGCAATGTGATATACTGATAATATTTATGAAGTTATATGGTTATATGGTTATATGCAAGCTCCTACATGACATATAGCCCAAACATTAGCCCAAACTCAATATGCCTCAACTACTTATCGTTCAACCTATAACTACCATTGGGAGACAACATAAATTTGGCGTTCAGAAAAATCTAAGGTGTCAAGTAGATGTGAAAAAAGGTTGGGGTACTTTGGAAATAGACCGAATGGAGAAATAAGCTGATCTCTTGGCTATAAACAAGGTGTTCCAGGACTTCGTACCAAAAATTAGGGAGATAATCGAGAAAAAGATGATTCGTGTTCGAGATGGCGGAAAATAAACGAATGAAGTAAAAATATATGTATAGATATAAACTATTGAAACACAGATTTCCGTAATATCGTCTTATTTGATAAAGCGTGTTACCAATGGATATCGATAAATAATTATAACCATTT
>CAJUYI010001151.1:10179-23337 GCA_910591695.1 Galerucella pusilla
TCAAAACTTCATAAAGTATTGAAATGATTATAATTATTTTTCGATATAAATTGTTTAGATGCTTCATTTAACACGACAATATTACAGAAAACTGTAATATTTCTTTATTCTCTTACCTCATGCTGGTTTTTAAAATTGAAAAAGTCGTAAATACCTATATTTCTAATCAAAGCTTCTGCTTTCAACTTAGTTAAATGGTGTTTGTTTTTGGAAAAATACTTTTCAGAACATTATAAATTGTTAAAATGGTTATAATCATTTATCGATATCCTTTGGTAACACGCTTTATCAAATAAGACGATATTACGGAAATCTGTGTTTTAATAGTTTATATCTATACATATATTTTTACTTCATTCGTTTATTTTCCGCCATCTCGAACACGAATCATCTTTTTCTCGATTATCTCCCTAATTTTTGGTACGAAGTCCTGGAACACCTTGTTTATAGCCAAGAGATCAGCTTATTTCTCCATTCGGTCTATTTCCAAAGTACCCCAACCTTTTTTCACATCTACTTGACACCTTAGATTTTTCTGAACGCCAAATTTATGTTGTATCCAAATGGTAGTTATAGCTTGAACGATAAGTAGTTGAGGCATATTGAGTTTGGGCTAATGTTTGGGCTATATGTCATGTAGGAGCTTGCAAAGAATACCAATACCATATAACTTCATAAATATCATCAGTATATTACGTTGCAATCGCACCAAACATACTTTCCAACTGCTCAGCACTTCAAAATCCTAGAGCACAGCACCTAGGAGATTACTGGATAGAAGAGGAAAATTTGCCTAAGTTGAAGCCTGCAGACATCCTAAAATTACTCCGGGAAATAGGACTAAAGGAACTACTAGTTTCTGAGACTCTCCTCAGAAACTGAGTAGAAGTAAGGGGGCACAATAGATCTTTGAGGTCTCAGTGAATGTCACCCCAAACACACACATACACACTCTAACCTCATTATAGGATGTGAATGCATTATTTTAATTTCTGTTGACGAACGTCTAATAGCACTCATATTTTAGATACTTCGTAATGCTACAGCATCAAGTTGAGTGGAATAGTTTACTATATTCCTAGACAAAAAATTTCAACTGTATTTCCAAAAAAGAAAATAACGAACAACTATAAAATTATTATTAAGTAAGCTAATTAGGTCAGAAGTTTTGTATAGATGCTCGACTTCCAAGTACACGTGCGTATTGACCTTTATGACTAGAATCTCTTATAAGGTTTTATCGGGATCAATTAGATGGTAATCTTTCTCGAGTGTTTTGTTTTCATAATTTCCAAATTCATGTACTACTTAGATTTCGATACAATCTGACAATCACAGACAATTAAGCATAATTTTTATTATTTAAATTTCACTATATCGATTTGATGGACATCTCCGAGATTTCGGCACGCGAATTTCCAACTATTATAGGGTCGGAATGGACCGCAGTATCCGGACTCAGAATTTTCAATCCAAGTCTGGGCTATGAGGGTGTGATGTAACTCGATAGGCTAAACCATTGATGTAGTTAACTACAAAAAGTTGTGACATAAAATTTCAGACGTCTACCAACTGTTTAACCTCCGAAAAGTTTACAATCAGATCTCAGAGAATTTCTTACCAAATAGAATTAGTTGTAGTTATAGAAAACAGCAGCATGAAATATATTTCTGGAAGATCAGTTGCCAATGAGAACATGAACTAGGGTATGCCGTTATTTGATTCAATGCTATAGCAATTGAAATATGCGGCATTCATCATCATGTTCAGTAACATTGTTCAATCTATGGAGTAAATTATCATCATCGTCATCGTCATCACGACGACGGTCCATAAACTTCCTGATCCAAATTCACACACACACACTCAAGCATACAAGTTTTCCATCAAATACAATAAGTTTTAGGTATAGAATACAGCAACATGGAATCTATTTATGGAACATCAGTTACCAATGAAAATATGGACTACATTTTGCTATTATTTAGAAACTGAAATCAACTTTCTATGTCAGAGTAAACTTCCATAAGTGTGTCTTCGTTTTCATCAGGCTTGAACAAGGTCCAAAATAAATTCATTGAAATGTGTAGAAACTGTGAATTATTTAAATTTGTCGAAGTCGTTAACTGTAAATATATGTATAATGAACACGATTTGCCACCGCCAATTCCCAATTATGCAGAAACCAAGCCAAATTTGTTAATCTTAAGATCATCCAATACTCAGGAAATAGACATCAATTTTTCTCATTTCGCAATAAATGTGGGAAAGGAACAATTTGTGAATGTAGGAAAATCTATAGTTGGTCCCAAAATATTTATGGTATGCGCCTCACTTGAGTATTGTTACTCTTTATACAAACTCTGGTAAGACCATCGATTACTTTAAAATAAAATGTCCTCAGGAAGGAGTTTTTATTACATATACTGTGTTCACCAGTAGTTCACGATCTCTTAGATGCTTATATCACTGTAATATTCACAATCTCTTCATTATTGATGGATGGACATTTTTTCTCATATTGAATTTTTTTTCAAATCGGCAATAAAAATTACAATCCACATAATATAAAGTGCTATTCAAAAGTCCCCTCCCTCCCTCGTATCTTTTGAACGGCTACTTACACTTACATGAATAAAATTTGGAGGGTGAAAATAAAGTAGTGTGAACTTCTCTACGAATGGTAACAGGTGACGTAATGGTAATAGATGACGTCACAGCGCCACTCTGGCCAAAAATCTTAAAAAGGACCTTATGGCAAGTGATATCTCGTTTGAAAGGCATTGACATTGGCTACGTAGCCATATCTATTTTGGTTGGGTTCAAACTAATTTTGACGGATAAATTGGATAAATACCAAAATTATCAAAATTATTATTTTTTAAATTTAATAAATCAAATATCAACAATGGATTCTTATAGCAAGTGTTCGAAATGTGCTCCGTCTACTTCCTGACAATAATACATCCTATTAGTAAACTCTTGTCGTACTCGTTCGAATCTGTCAGCTGAAATTTCATTGCATTCTTCAATAATTCGTTCTTTTAAAACGCCAATGCTATCTGGTGCCGTAGTATAAACCTTGGATTTCAAGTACCCCGATAGAAAGAAATCTAATGGTGTCAGATCTGGTGACCGAGGTGGCCGATCCATCTACCTCGATATTCTTCATCCAGGTAATGTCTTACTGCACCATAATGTTGTTGAAATGTTATTTTCAGATGGCCGAATTCATCTGGATTATTTTCCAGAATTTCAAGAATTAACGGCTCAATTGCATTTTGTAACATCCCCAGATACACTTCACCGCTTAAATTTGAATTTAGGAAGACAGGACCAACTATGTGGTTTCCCAAAATATCTGCCCAAACATTGACTTTTTCTGGAAATTGGGTATGTTGTTCACGAAAGGTGTGAGGATTGGTGTCACTCCAATATCTCACATTTTGTGTATTCACATTTCCATTGAGGCAAAAAGTACTTTCGTCACTAAAACAAATTATAATGTGGGTTTTGACTAATTTTAGTTGTCATACCTTCACAGAATTCGAGTCTTCTGTCGGGGTCGTCATCCGAAAGGTGGTGCACCATTTTTAACTTATGGATGAAATTCATTTTTAGCCAACATTCTCCGTACTGTACTTTTACTTACTTCACAGATAGACGCAACTTTAGTCGATGAAAAAGTAGGGTTTACTACCATTTCAGCAACTACTTATATCAATTTTTTTATCGTCACTAAATGTTGGTCCACCAGATCGTTTGACATCTTGAGCACTACCTGTTGCTTCAAACTTGTGAAGAAGCTCCCTCAAATAAGTTCTCGAGATAGGGCGATCTGGGTATCTCTCATTAAATAAACAGTCCGCTTCATGGAGATTCTTTATAGATTCACCAATTATTAGGATAGCTGCTACTTTGTCGGCTTGAGTACGTACCATTTTGCCTATGTAAACTCTTAAGCGTCTCGTAAAACAATAATAAAATTTGAGCTATTTAGAAAAACTTTGCAAAGCAACGAATACTATTAAATTAAAAACGTCAATTTTTTTGACAACTAACAAGAGGCGGAATGAAAAATCTTCAATATGTGAATGTGAAATAATAATTTTGGCATACATTCAATTTATCCGTCAAAATTAGTTTAAGCCCAAACAAAATTAATATGGTTATGTAGCCAATGTCAATGCCTTTTAAACGATTTATCACTTGCCATAAGGTCCTATTTAAAATTATTTGCCAGAGTGGCACTGTAACGTCATCTATTACTATTACGTCACCTGTTACCATTCGTAGAGAAGTTTACAACACTTTATTTTTTCTCTTCAAATTTTAATAAAGTAAGTGTAGCAGTTCAAGAGATACGAGGGGGAGGGGACTTTTGAATAGCACTGTATAAACATGAATAGTGGTTCTTGATCACCAATCGCAAACACATTATTCTTCAAGACTTTCAGTCGAAATACCACAAGATGGGATCGTACTTCAATGAAATGTCAGTTTTTACAATTAATTATTGGATTTAAAAACTCACCTTGAGCCTTGAGTATTATAATCAAGGTTTTGAGGTAAAATAGATATATTGCCTTCATCATAATGAATTCATTGAAATAACTAAATTTATTCGAAAATGAATTATTTTCATGTATTTTTCCGTTATTTTGGTTTTGATTTATAATTTCACTTACAAGTGAGTTTTTAATCGAATAATATTTTTCAACTATATTTTTTTATTGCAATAGTCTAACCTTGAAAAATGGAAGCAAGGTTTTTCGAAGGCTTGGTAATGTATTAAAGAGTTCACTTTAGTAAGTGATATAAGTTTGTGTTTTTGGCTGCTTTCCCCGTGAATGAAGAGAGACTTTTTTTATGTGAATAGTAATTTGTATGCCAAGGATTGAAAGTGCTACTTTTTTGGACGAGTCTGAAAATTGCGAGACGAGCGAAGCGAGGCAAGCAGCAGACGAGAAATTGCTACTTTGTTGGACTAGTCTGAAAATTGCGAGACGAGCGAAGCGAGGCGACCAACAGACGAGTCCAACAAAATAGTGTTTCAGCCGTGGCGTCAACAACATTTTTTAGACGACGCATAAGATCCAAAACCTTTTAAATAACACTGAGGAAAGGAAATAAATAATAGAGTAGAATTATAAACATTTTATTCATTGAACAATATAATGTACTTAATGATATTTGCAATGTCAATATTAATTTATTAACAATTTGCAAAAAGTAATGCTGATTTACCTCCAGGACAATTATTTTCATTCATTGGATTGGATTCAGATGAAATATGTATATCTCTACCAGAGCGTCCCGAAACTGTTTTACAGTACGGAACTGTCACTTTCACTACATTGAACACTTAAAACGCAACTTTCGGTATGTAAATGAATACAAAACGAGCAGCTTTTAGTTGGCGTCATCTGAAAAAGATATATATTATATATAATTTGAGGAGAGATATTTTCCAACCATTTGTTTAATAGGAGTGTTTATCGTGATGTGGCAATAATATCAAAGTATACTCTTTTGAGTATTTAATTCATAGCTCTCGAACCACTACGTGATTATTTCTAAGGACAAGGAACACATAATATAATGACATCGGTTCTATAAATAATACCACTCCATTTTACGTATCTTTACCCATGTCAAAACAATCACATTTTAACTTCCAGGAATCTTTGAGAAACAATATAGAAACTGCAAATAAACAAAATCTTACAATCCACTCCCTTTTTAGTAATATCAAAGACAAAACTCCTAATGATAAATTACCTAACATAGTTTATGAAATTTCTCGTGAAAATAAAATAAGAAATACAGTGGTCAGTCTAAAAGGTCCCTCACTAATAGGATGACATCCCATAAAAGTGATGACAGCAAACTTCATCCAGAGAAATGTACACTTGCTGAACACGTATTCTTTGAAGGTCATGTCATGAATTAGGAGCATGACAAAATTTTATCGAGAGAATCAATTATGAAGAGCGGATATTTTTAGAAACATTTGTTTCAACCAAAAAAACTGATCTTTATAATATTAGTGATATGTATATCTTTTGGATACTTAAAAACAAAATTTAAATAGTTTGATAAAACGAATTTTGGCGTATTTATAAACAATTTAATTTATACATCTTTCAAAAAAGATTTTCATATAATCTTTTTTTGAGTTTTTTATAAGTATACAAATGTTCAATTTATTACTATTTATACAAATTTTTTACCTCTAATATTATTTAGATATATGTAAATATTATTATTATTTAATTTTTCTTCTATATAATTCATTTAACATTTTCAGTCCTCGAAAATGAACAAGTAGTGGTACAAAAGCTTTGAATTAAATTCTCAAATGAGTACACTCTGGTATTATTGCCATTCTAGCTTCAAACGATTTATCTTCATAAATGATTGAACATAATATGTGGTTTTATTACGCGAGAGCGTTCGAAATTCTTAATTTCATATGGTCTGCAGTTAGTAGTATGGGGGGTGGCACAGGGGCGAGCAGTCAATGTGATCAGCAGAATCTTCCTCCAAGGGCCAGTTGTATGTAACGTAGTTAACCAATTGATCAACTGAACCAGGTTCACATGTTGACCATAGTCAAATCAATCAATCGTTGTACGAAAGGTGTTCGTGTTGTGGTCAGTTGAACCACGGTCAAATTAATATTTTCATGTTGTTTATCCGAATCTCTAGTAACATTCGAGCATTTTATCAATATTGTTGGTACTAACTTGGAAAATCGTCATAGTTTTTGTATACTGTGAAATCGTTAATCAATGACAGTGTGATGACAGTCAATGATCAAAAGCGTGATTGGCGTTAAATACCAATATCAGCGTTAAAATAGTTATTTATGATATGAGTGTTAAAAGTGAGGTTTTATTTTGTGAGTGAAAACGTTTGTGAAATGAGCGGAGCGAATTGAACAATTTCACGAACAAAATAAAATCACTTTTAACACAAATACCATACAATGTTTTTTGTACAACTTCCCTATTTTGATAATGAAACGAGCGAATTTGCAATGACAATAAATTCAAAATGACTTTTAGTATTCAAATAATCAAAAGATTGTTGTGAATGGCAGACGTTTACATAGCAGCGTGCTAAAAATATTTTTAACACTAGTGTTAAAAGTATTTTTAACACGCTGCTATGTAAACAATCGTTTTTAACATTGTTTGCTATCATTAAAAGTGTCACTTTTAATGACAGTTGTACAAAAACTTTTTTGTGTGTTTTCTTTGAAGTGGAAAGAAAGATGGCAGATAAAGAAAACAAGCGTACTCCAAATTTTAGTGCATTTGAAGAATCGACGTTGATTTATCTAGTTTCTAAGTATAAAAACGTTATAGAGTGTAAGAAAACGGATGCAGAAAGTTCTCGGCATAAGAAAAATTTGTGGCTTCAGTTGGCTGAAGAATTAAATTCTATCAGTGCAACTACACAACGAACAAGTGACGTGCTTTCAAATAAGTATAGAAATATTAAAAAAAGAGTAAAGAAAAAGTATGCTGACGAAAAATGTTATGCTCAAGGCACTGGCGGTGGTCCATATAAAAAAATATTAAATTGGATGATGTAGATACTTGCAGTGCCTTTTAATATTCTGAATCTATCAAAAAATTCATTTTCCGTCCACTTTTCAAAATTATTTTTTCTTGCGCGAAATATGCGAGCGTTTCTCCTTAAACCTAAGACCCAGTATAAAATCTCCAATGAGGTATAAAAGTCGTATACAAATAAGTAAGTAAACCTTCTTCTACTTCTCTTATCATTTCTAGAAAATCCTCATCATCCGTTAAATAATCCACGTTTTCCATTGTAAACAATAAAAAGTTGTAAACTTATAGTATATGACAGTCAATTATAAGATATGTCACATCAGAATTTAACGTTTATTCCATGAACTTTAGTTGAACCACCATTTTTGGTGGTTCAGTGATTTGCATAGTTAACTCATGAGTTAACCAAAATAATTCTTGACTACGTTTCGTACAACACTCTAATAGCTGTGATCATGGGTTAACCATAGACATTAGGTTAACTATGCTTCATACAACTGGCCCTTAAATATCACCATAACCTAAATGAGTGAAAAATACGGAGAATAATCAATTTCTGAATAAAACAAGCATCGTTCAATGTATTGTATATTGTATACTTCATTTTTACTGCTATCTATCTATGTATGTCTATGGGAGTGACATTCATTGAGACCTGAAAGATCTATTGTGCCCCCTTACCTTCACGTGTTTCCCGAAGAAAGTCTCAGAGACAAGTAGCATTCTCAGTCCTATATCTCAGAGAAATTTCCAGTCCCCCTCTTTGCTAGTTAATTTGGCTTTTCATTTTCTTTTATTTCACTGAGTGTGTCATGAAATCCACAGATTGTTCTCGCCTAGTTTACAAATTCTGAAAAAAATTATTATGCATGGTTGGCCCGGAAACATCAAAGTGCTACCCAAAAATATTCGTCACTACTTCAATTTGAGAGAAGAACTTTCAGTTTACAATTGATTGATAATGAAAAATGACAGGGTTATTGTACGAAAGTCAAAAATTCAAGAGACGTTGAAGCAAATACACACTGGCCACTTTGAAATTCAAAGTAGCTTGAAACGCGCCAGGCAATTGTTGTATTGGCAAGGAATGCACAAAGATATCAACTTCGTAGACCGGTGTGGAATTTGCCAACGAGCTCAACGCAGTAACCCGAAACAACCAATAATTACGAAGCAAATTCCGAAACTACCGTGGCAAATAGTCGCAGGTGACCTATTCATATTTTCCAATAACAAATATGTTATTATTACTGACAGTTATTCCAGTTTTTTAGATTTTAAAATGCTGCATGACCAAACCTCCGGTGAAGTCATTAAACATTTGAAAAACTGGTTTGCAGTGCATGGTATTCCAGAAGAGGCTAATGGCGGACCTCAATTTAGTTTACGCGAGTTCAAAAACTTTAGAAGATACTGGGGACTTATTCATTCGACTTCAAGTCCAAAATTCTCTTGTGCTAATGGTTTGGCAGAGAAAAGCGTTGCGATTGCTAAATCATTCCTCGCACTGAGCAACTAGGTTCTCCTGCTCAACGCCTAATGAGTAGAGCTACAAGAACACTAATTCCTATCTCCGAAAAGCAACTCGCCCCTAAAGTCATCTATAACGTGCCGGAAAATCTATTGCAAGCTAGAAGTAAGCAAAAAACCCATGCAGATAAATGCACAAAATCTCCACAAACTTTAAACGAAGGTGATCGTGTAAGATAGTCCAAATTGGCAAGAGAAATTGGAAGGAAGGATTATTAAGCGAAGCTCTTAATCCACGATCGTACAATGACACTTAAAGACCGTACAACTTATCGAAGAAATTTGGCTCATCTACAAGCAACCAATGCAGAAATTCCAGAGCCTGCTGAAGTCATCCCGTCAACCATCGAGAAGACGGTTGGAAAGCCGAATGTAAGCAATGTAAGCAATCAGGTCGTTCCTGAAGGAAATCCGACTGCAGGAACAACCATCGTTCCTGAAAGTACTAACTACCTGGTCTGGCCGAACAGTGAAACCCGCTCAAAGACTCAATTCATAATTTGTTTATTGTGTTTCGTATATGTTTCTTCTGTTAAAAGGGAAGATGTAACATAAATATTTATAGTTATTTATATATGGGTGCGGTTACTACCACTTAGATGAGCTGAACTGTCAATGTATCAATCATATTAATGTCAGCAGTTACAATATGAGTTTTAATAAAACTACAAGCCAAAAAATGATCCGGAGTTTTTATTAATAAACGCTAACGTTAAACATAATAACAACGTTACATATACTACTCTATTTTTTATTAAATTATTTTTTCTTATTTTTATTCTGGTAATCTTGATAATAATAATTATTATTATTTATGTTTGTGTTATTATTGAGTGACTTCTTGGCTTAAAACGTCAAAATATGGTCAAAATCACTTGTAATCTGTGCTCAAAATTCGAAACGCCACTTTTGTTTGCTTCATTGTTTGAAGGTGTTCAATCGGCGATATTAATTATTATTGTGTTATTTGACTAATCGATTGTGCGTTGTGGTAATATTAACTATAGAAATATTCTTATAAAACGAATAAACATCACAGCGGAGTGTAGGTATTGTTCATACAGTCTGTCCAAATAAATTTTATTCGGAAAGAAAAATAAAGTTCTTTCGATTTCCAAAGGATGAGAGTATGTAATTTGAAATCCCGGCCTATGATATAAGAGATTTCAAGGTTTTTGATACTAACTTTGGTGCTACAAATTATTATCAAAATTAAATGGGTGTATATTGTATTCCCTTTGATAATAAATAAAATAAGAATTATTTGTAGGTACTTTGAAATTAGGTATTTCATTTAAAATTTTTAACATCACATTTTGCCCTTTTTGTCCAACGTTTTTTATCATTACTGATTTTGTCATATCCAAAAGCTTCTCCGTTTTCAAGCTCAATATTTTCAGCATAGGAAAGTATACAGGGTGTGGCGTTACAAATTGTACCGTAACGAAGAGCAGTGGTAACGAGGTTGTTGTTTATATGAAATAGTTGTTGAAATAATTTTTTCATTTCAGCCGACTAAGTTTCCACTGAAAATCAACATGGGGGAGAAATCTTAGGTGGTACCCTAACGAACACATCTCAGTATCCATACCAATTATCTTTGCAATATTAAGGTTTTCATAGTTGTGGAGCTTCCCTCATAGGACGAAAATGGGCCGTAGCAGCCGCCCATTGCGTATCCAATACATTCAATAACTTCCTTTCGATTACAGCAGGGGCAACAGCTATACAAACTGATGGAGTAGAAGTTGAAGTTTTTAAAAAATATGTACATCCTTTATTCAAACCCAGCTCTTTAGACTACGACTTAGCAGTTCTTGAACTTTAAGAAGAAGTAGATCCAGATTATGCCTAAATAGTGCTTCTCCCGAACCAAAATGATATTATCAAGGAAGGAACTATTACTGGATGGGGAGCTACCGCTGAAAATGGTTCCGTTTCCGACCAACTGATCGTTACCGAGGTTCCTGTGCTAGACCAAGCAGAGTGTAGGGGAGTTTTGGGATCTTTGGTAACTAGGCGAATATTTTGTGCCGGTTTCTTAGAGGGAGAAAAAGATGCATGTCAAGGTGATTCTGGTGGTCCATTTATCGTAAACGGAGTTCAAGTGGGTATTATTACCTAGGGTGTCGGATGTGGTCGACTAATAAGTCCTGGTGTTTATACATACATAGCTGTTCTGAGTAGATACATCAAATCAATATCTGGAATTTAAAGTAGCTTCAAAAATATTTAATAAAATTTATTAACAAAAACCAATTTCTTCTTAAATTCATGAAATTATATTTAGCGAAAACTTCTTTTTTGAATCCATCGAAATGTTTTCTATTATTCGGATGCTCTCGCCACGTAGGTCTTGTACGTTTTACCTGTAGCCCCCAGTGACAAGTGGAAATTGGAGATAAAACTAGGAATTCATAGCCAGCGACATACATCTAATAGACCTGCAAATATTTAATAAAAGAAGCATGGTTAGTTTTTCCTAGGCGAGTCAGAAACGATTAAGTAAGTAAATGTGAATAATTGCTAAGTTAGTAATAGATATTTACGTAATTAGTTATGAAAAGAGCAATATTGTTCAACAAGCGTAATATTTGCCAAAACGAGCGCTAGCGAGTTCTGCAAATTACGCGTGTTGAACAATGTCGCTCTCTTCATAACGTGTTTACGTACAACGTTTTATCTAATTCCGCGCTTTCATAATATTCAATAACATCTTCAATTACAATGATGATATTGAAGTGGAATCAAATGGTGTTAGAAGTATTGTTACTATAATGTATTCACCCAGAAAATTGACTTACTTTAAATAACTGTGTCCTGAATAATGTTTTCAATGTTTATAAATCTCAAAATACTATTTAATTAAAATAATGGGTTAATTGTACAGTTTAAATAATGAAATAATTGTCAGTTTTGACAGTACCTACCTAATTAATAAATTATTCTTTGAAACTCATGGGGTATCTCTATTTTGAAACGTAAACAGTTACGTAAAGTTTTTACATAAATACTTTTCATAACTGATATATGAAGGTTATGAAAAATGTGACGTTACCTAACGTCCAGGAGTAACGTAAAGTGTCACATTTGATAGCGGAATTAGATAAATGTATATAATTACTGTACAGGGTGTCCCAAATTGGTGTGTTTTGCAAGGTTTCTCGTAAACTAGGAGAGATAGAAGAGAAGCACTTTAGATGTTATCACTTATTTTTTTGTTTAAGTAACGATAGCCTAATTAAATCTTTCGTTAGTTCCTGCAGTTGGAAGATACAGGACGATTATTGGAAACTGTCGAAAACTACAGGGTACTATAACTTCTTAATTAAGGAGGATATAGGAAAACGCTATTGAAACTTTCGATAGATTGGAGATTATTCGAACGAAAAACCTCTTTATCGATGGAAACGGAGAGCATTCTGAACATTTAATTTGATTTTTACATTCTAATAAAATTAGAGGTGGATTAGTTGTCTACAATGTTTGTTTGTTTCATAAGTTCATTGTTTTTATTTTTTGAAATTGGTTTTATCTTTTAATAAGTATAATTTTTATAGATAAAATTATCACACATCAGTATCCTTATAATGAAATGTTTAATTTTGTTGTGTTCAATTTTTTAAGGGTGTTTCACCCGAGAGCATCCATAAACGGTTTATTTGCACTGTAGCTTCAACCATTGAAAATTGATATATAATATGTCATATCAGGTGAATGAGAATTGGAAAATAGAACAAAAAAAACCTTAAAATATACAGGGTGTCCCATTTAAAACAACATGAGTTTGCGTTATATTTCCTTACAAAAAATTCTGTGCGCCACTGAACAATAATCGCCCTGTATTGGGCTATAGTTACTCCAACAAAAAAGAAGTCATAACATTTTAACTGCTTATCTTCTATCTTTTCTAGTTTACGAGATACCCTGCAAAACACACCAATTTGGGACACCCTGCAAAACACACCAATTTGGGACACCCTGTACAATGTCGCTCCCTTAATAACTAGTTACGTGAATAACTATTGTTTTGCATGGTTCCTAA
>CAJUYI010001151.1:23437-89205 GCA_910591695.1 Galerucella pusilla
AACTATTGATTACCCCTCGTATTGAAATACCTTTAATTTTCAACAATCCTTCTAAAATAAATAAAAATAATACATTATCAAGTAATTATATAATAACAATTCCTGGAAACACAGAGCAAGTTGTTAGACTTCCCGTGAATCAGGAAAATGGATTTGGATTACTAGAACAGATCAAGTTCGCCGAGAATCTCGTAACTCACACGGGAATTGTGAACATAAAAAATTTTTTTGCATTAACCACAATATCAAATTATACTGATAATCCACAGAAGATTATCATTTCAACACCTTTAAATGTAGAAATATTAAATGTGAACGAATTAAATTATATGCCAAATAACAAAGATTACAGTGTGAATCAAAATGTTGATAAGATTCTGAGAGAAAATTTATCTAAACTAAATTTGAAACACTGTAATTCCGAAGAAAAAGAAACCATATCTAAGTTATGTTTTGAGTATAGAGATATCTTTTATTCAGACAAAATTCCTTTAAGTTTTTCAAACGAAATTAAACATTCAATTAAGTTAACAGATGATAAACCAGTTTTTAGTAAATCATATCGCTTTCCTGAAATACACAAACAAGAAGTGTGTAACCAAATAAACAAAATGTTACAACAAAGTATAATTAGACATTCAGTTAGTCCTTATAGTTCTAATATATGGGTTGTTCCAAAAAAATTCAATTCAAAAACTGGAGAACAAAATTATCGATTAGTTATAGATTATAGAAAGTTGAACGAAAAAACTATTAATGATGAATACCCAATCCCAAATATTGTAGATTTATTAGATAAATTAGGTAGGGCAAACTATTTTACAACACTAGATTTAGCATCCGGCTATCACCAAATACAAATTGAAGAAGAAGACATACCTAAAACAGCCTTTACAGCTCTAAATGGAAGATACGAATTTACCCGTATGGGTTTCGGTCTTAAAAATGCACCTGCTACCTTTCAGAGGGTCATGGACAATGTCCTGAGAGGGTTAAATAATGATATTTGTGTAATATATCTAGATGATATACTTATTTTTAGCACATCCCTACAAGAACACATTTCGAGATTGAAAGGTGTTTTTGATCGCCTACGCAAGGCAAATTTTAAGGTACAGCTAGATAAATCTGACTTTTTACAAAAATCAGTCTCCTATTTGGGACATGTCGTATCAACTGAGGGCGTGAAACCAAATCCGGATAATATCTCGGCTGTACAAAACTTTCCCATTCCCAAAACACATAAAGAAGTTAAATCTTTCCTAGGTTTAATTGGCTATTACCGCAGATTCATAAAGGATCTGGCAAAAATCACCAAACCGTTGACACTTTGTCTTAAAAAGAACGCAAAAGTCATTCATGATCAAGCATTTATTGAAAGCTTCAACACTTGTAAAAAAATTTTATGTAATAACCCAGTATTACAATATCCCGACTTTGAAAAACCGTTTATACTGACAACAGATGCATCTAATGTGGCACTTGGAGCTGTCTTATCCCAAGGCACTATTGGCCAGGATAAACCTGTGGCGTATGCGTCACGAACACTAAATGAATCCGAACAAAACTACAGCACAATAGAGAAAGAGCTTCTTGCCATTACATGGGCTTGTAAGTATTTTAGGCCTTATCTTTTCGGTAGACAATTTACCATTGTCACTGATCACAGACCCTTAACTTGGCTATTCAATTTAAAAGAGCCGAATTCAAAATTAGTAAGGTGGCGCCTTAGATTAGAAGAATTTGATTATAAAATAGCTTATAAACCAGGAAAATCAAATAGCAATGCTGACGCTTTAAGTCGAGTACAAGTAAATACTTTAGAAACAGAATCAATATTAAATAACCCAGGTGACATAAATAAAGAACGAAAAATAGCAAACGACCCACGAAATTATATCTCTGATAAAGATTTCGAAGAAAGTGGTCCAAGCAATTATATCCCCAAAGTTAATATTTTATCAGACGTTCAATTAGTTCCCCCAAACAATACGGAATCAATTCACAATTATAGTGAACAATCAGATTCTGATCAAACGGCACGTTCTCTTTCAAAAGAAATCGAAAATGAAGGTATACCAATTTTAGATGAAATAATCAATAATAAAAATAATCAAATTTTAGTCTATGAACGCAACAACCAAAAACTAACAGTCAAATCAGAAAAATATTTCAAACAAAATATAATTACTGTTACTTTACCTATAGAAAATAATTCAGATTTAATTATAGATCTTTTAAAAAATTACCTAAAACCCAACTCTACCTATCACATCTATTTTGAAAATAGAAGATTTATCCCGCAATTTGTACACATTTATTCGGAAAACTTTCGGAAAGATTATTTAAAACTA
The DNA here is from genome assembly GCA_910591695.1 of Galerucella pusilla. Lineage (NCBI taxonomy): Eukaryota > Metazoa > Arthropoda > Insecta > Coleoptera > Chrysomelidae > Galerucella > Galerucella pusilla. The sequence continues at coordinate 25,792 of CAJUYI010001151.1, forward strand.
ATTATGTGCACTCGGTTAATAAATACGATAAAAGACGCCGACGAACAAATAATGTTGGTGAAATTTAGACATGAAGGGAAAACCAATCATCGTGGTATCGAAGAAACACTAAATTATTTAAAACAACATTATTTTTGGGTAAATATGAAGAAAACAATCAGCACATACATAAATGCATGTGACATTTGCCAACGAACTAAATATTCTAGGAAACCCCCGTATGTCCCTCTAAACTTAACAGAAACCGCATCAAAACCATTTGAGATTTTACATACCGATATTTTTCACTACAATAAAAATCTTTATTTAACTGTAGTGGACCCATTTTCAAAATTTGCACAATCAATATCAATCACTGGCAAAACAGCCATAAATATTTGCGACGCGTTAACTAAATACTTTTGCAGTTTTGGAGTCCCACAAAAAATTATATTAGACAGTGGTACTGAATTTAAAAACGATACAGTTCGCGAACTTCTCAACTTACACAAAATTAAAGTACATTTCACGACTCCAGGGCATCATGAATCCAATGGTATAATAGAAAGATTTCATTCGACACTTATCGAGCACTTACGTATTTTAAAAGAAGTTTATCCCAATGATACCGATCTAATCAATTACGCTGTTCTTGCCTATAATAGTTCAATACATAGTGCAACTGGATTCACACCATTTGAACTCGTATTTGGACACACTAATTCTCGTAATCCTGACGAAATATTTCAAAATAAAGAACTATTTTCAAGCTATGTGGAAAATCACAGAGAAAAACTGAAGCACGTTTACAAAAATGTAAATGAACATTTAGAAAATGATAAACAAAAAGTTGTAACAAAACATAATACAGCTGGCGATAAAAACCTAAAATTTAAGATTAATCAATTAGTTTATAAGAAAAAATTTTTTTTTATATACTTCTTTTATACTTTCCAACTTTTTTACTTACTTGTAGGTAAGCACTGAAGATGGCTTAACAGCCGAAAGCGCTCTGCGATTTAATAAATTATATTTACACAGAATACAAATATGTTTTCTTGACTATAAGAAAAATCCATATTATAGGAACAAAAAGAATAATAAATTCATAGGACCCTACACTATAACTAAGTTATTGGATAATAATAAGGTTGAAATTGTGAATGAAAAACACAAAAAATCTGAAGTACATATTAAAGAATTAAGAACACCTCATTGTTTTCAGAATCCAGAAAATGCTGAAACTCGGAACAATGTGGAAGCTGATAGCAATGTTGATGATAGTTAGCGCCCAAGAAATCAAAGTTGTTGACATAAGTCTTACTCCTGGAATACTTCCCTTTAAACTTGGCCTTGCAAACATAGTTACTAGTAAACATATTTTTTTACAAAATATAGACATAAAAGTGCTTGAAGAAGAAATTAGAAAATTAATTGTTTTATGCCATAATATGAATATGTCAATTAATCAGGAAAAATTTTCACATAATTTAAATTTACAACCAAAACTTGATCACCTAATGAATATAATTGATGAACTATTGAATAAATTCGATAATATTAGATCATTAAACGTTTCAAAACAAAAACGCGGACTCATCAATGCAGGCGGTAGCATATCCAAATTTTTATTCGGAACTCTAGACGCAACGGATGGAGAAAAAATCGAAAATGCTTTAAATTTATTGCAAAATAATCAACAAAAAATAGTCCGGGAAGTGAATGTACAAATTTCATTATCCAAAAAATTAACAAAGAAATATTCAACAGCTTTAGATTCTATTGTTAGTAATCAAAAAATAATAGCTAAGCGAATCGTAGATTATAAGGCTTATTTAGATAATATCACAAACGAACTTTACAAATTCTTCATGTATTCTAGTATACTTGACCAAATATTCCTAAATGCCAATACTATCAACACACTTATCGAAAATTTGGAAAACGCCATCACGTTTGCCAAATTACATATAATACACCCAGATATTTTGACACATCAAAATTTAAAAGAGATTTTAAATGAATTGAATGATAATTACAGAAGCAACGAAATTTTAAATCTAGATATTAACTCATGGTATTCAGTAATTCATGCAACCTGTTACTTCACTGCTGATAATATAATATTTGCCACAGAATTTCCCCTCATTCACCCCAATGTATTCAAATACTACCATCTTTATCCTATCCCTACCAAAAGCGACACTATAATTATACCCAAAAAACCTTTTTTGGCTCTAAGTGAAGAAATTCATCAGTATATGGACGACCCGTGTACCCTACTAGAAAAAAATTATATCTGTCCCCAAGTGCAACTGAACGTGAAAACCAAAGACTGTATCAAAGACCTTATCCAAGACATTGAAACTTCATGTGAACACGTACCTATTAAGCATCCGTCACAGATATTCAATAAAATTAACGATGAATATCTGATCGTCATCACAAGTGGAAAATTAAAAATAAAAACTAACTGTCCAGACGAGAATTTCCTCACCATTAGTGACAACTCCGTAATACAGATTCCCAAGAATTGCAGCATTGAGTACCAAAACTACAAATTCGGAAACAAAGAAACTAGAAGATTTGGCCAACCGTTATTCCTTCCAATCATTGAAATGGAAAACTTCAAGTCCCAAAGAGTTCTAGAACAAAAACCTTTGACTATTGAAAATATTCCATTAGAAGATATTCACACACTTCAAAACGATCTAACAGCAACCAATCCATTATCAATCGAAGATATTGACAATTTGAGATCCATTAATTGGTTACAATGGACATTTATAATTATTCTAATATTAACTGCAGCAGCGTACCTATTATGGACTTGTAAACTTAAGAAGACCTTCAAGAAACTACGAAAGCCCCAAGAAAAGCCTTCTCCTTTGGAACCCGAAGTCTTTCTCTAATAAGGGAGGAGTTATGGTAGGACCTCCACCCTATGTTATACCATAAGGGAGTTGTATTACATCAGCCTCGGTGCACTGTCAGCAATTATTACCGAGCATATAAATTGCAGAACATTGTAATTCAGCTCATTCTAATTTTTGTCATAACATTGTTAAGTTCAATTGTAATATTATAATAATAAAATTATTTTTAAAAACTCTTCCGACTTATACAGTACGGTAATTAGCTATATGCCATACCGACTGATACCTAAAAACACCATACGAAGCTTCCACTATCAATTCGGGGTTATACGTGGGGCGATTTTGGGGGGGGTCAATTGTCAAAAAAAAATTTTTGCGTTATAGGCGCCCCAAATGAGGAAGATTCCCAAAATATTTTTGTTCCGAGTTGATATCCTGGCGGGTCTTGAACCCCAAAAAAAAATTTTGCAGGGGGGTGAAAATTTTTGGGTAAAGAGAGTTCGATACCCCCCTTTAGGTGGGCAACTCAAAAAAATTTTCTTCGAAAATTTTTTTTCGACTCCCACTTAATTTTGACCAAACCTGTATATTTTTCCAGGTTGACCCCCCCTTTTTATGCTATCTATAGACTCGTACGATTTTTGTAAATCGAATGGTTTTTGTTTCATTTCGATAGCTCAAATAATAAAAAAGTTCATTTCCACCGTTCCTTCCACCGCTGAACGGACGGGCGCGGTAGCGGGGGCGTATTTTTTTTCGTCGGCCGAAAAGGTCGTATGAATTCACCTGCAACTTTTTTTATTTTTAAATCATACGGTTTCGGAGGAAGCTATGTAGGCGAAGGTTGTACGTTGGGGTGAGTAAAAATCCTTGTCTTCGATTTGTGTCCAAAAAAAAATCCTCTATACGCTCATATATTTATTTTTTGTCCAAGCTTTCAGAAATTTTTGCTCCCGTTCCCTATTAACGGTAGTCTGTCCAAATAAATTTTATTCGGAAAGAAAAATAAAGTTCTTTCGATTTCCAAAGGATGAGAGTATGTAATTTGATATCCCGGCCTATGATATAAGAGATTTCAAGGTTTTTGATACTAACTTTGGTGCTACAAATTATTATCAAAATTAAATGGGTGTATATTGTATTCCCTTTGATAATAAATAAAATAAGAATTATTTGTAGGTACTTTAAAATTAGGTATTTCATTTAAAATTTTTAACATCACATTTTGCCCTTTTTGTCCAACGTTTTTTATCATTACTGATTTTGTCATATCCAAAAGCTTCTCCGTTTTCAAGCTCAATATTTTCAGCATAGGAAAGTATACATGGTGTGGCGTTACAAATTGTACCGTAACGAAGAGCAGTGGTAACGAGGTTGTTGTTTATATGAAATAGTTGTTGAAATAATTTTTTCATTTCAGCCGACGTTTCCACTGAAAATCAACATGGGGGAGAAATCTTAGGTGGTACCCTAACGAACACATCTCAGTATCCATACCAATTATCTTTGCAATATTAAGGTTTTCATAGTTGTGGAGCTTCCCTCATAGGACGAAAATGGGCCGTAGCAGCCGCCCATTGCGTATCCAATACATTCAATAACTTCCTTTCGATTACAGCAGGGACAACAGCTATACAAACTGATGGAGTAGAAGTTGAAGTTTTTAAAAAATATGTACATCCTTTATTCAAACCCAGCTCTTTAGACTACGACTTAGCAGTTCTTGAACTTTAAGAAGAAGTAGATCCAGATTATGCTTAAATAGTGCCTCTCCCGAACCAAAATGATATTATCAAGGAAGGAACTATTACTGGATGGGGAGCTACCGCTGAAAATGGTTCCGTTTCCGACCAACTGATCGTTACCGAGGTTCCTGTGCTAGACCAAGCAGAGTGTAGGGGAGTTTTGGGATCTTTGGTAACTAGGCGAATATTTTGTGCCGGTTTCTTAGAGGGAGAAAAAGATGCATGTCAAGGTGATTCTGGTGGTCCATTTATCGTAAACGGAGTTCAAGTGGGTATTATTACCTGGGGTGTCGGATGTGGTCGACTAATAAGTCCTGGTGTTTATACATACATAGCTGTTCTGAGTAGATACATCAAATCAATATCTGGAATTTAAAGTAGCTTCAAAAATATTTAATAAAATTTGGTTACATTATTTTTCAAATCAATCACCTGTAAAAATATTGAGGTTTATTAAATAAATAGAAAAATCTGACTTCATTACTTCTAACTCCGGTCTCCACTCCTAGAGGTCACTAGTAATATCTCCATTAATTTTCTGTCATAATTCAATTGGTAAATTGAACCAGAATATTTTGTCTTTCCATCCAATTTTTCGAAAATGTGTGAAATATATTTTTGTATGATTGTGTATCCTATTCGAGAAAGTGATAGGTGATAACAAGAAGGTTAAAAAATAAACAGTGATATTGAAATGTTTAATGTTGATGTCCTATGCCTCAATTTGAAGGCTAATAGTACATATTTGCTTAACAATTGAATAATTTCTTATTTCTTCTCTCACAAAACAATTATTTTTTTATTGTACTAGTATCTTACGGTCTTCTATCATTTCATGGATTTTCAGCTTTTTGAGCACTGATTTTGGTCCCTTATTAACAAAAACCAATTTCTTCTTAAATTCATGAAATTATATTTTGCGAAAACTTCTTTTTTGAATCCATCGAAATGTTTTCTATTATTCGGATGTTCTCGCCACGTAGGTCTTGTACGTTTTACCTGTAGCCCCCAGTGACAAGTGGAAATTGGAGATAAAACTAGGAATTCATAGCCAGCGACATACATCTAATAGACCTGCAAATATTTAATAAAAGAAGCATGGTTAGTTTTTCCTAGGCGAGTCAGAAACGATTAAGTAAGTAAATGTGAATAATTGCTAAGTTAGTAATAGATATTTACGTAATTAGTTATGAAAAGAGCAATATTGTTCAACAAGCGTAATATTTGCCAAAACGAGCGCTAGCGAGTTCTGCAAATTACGCGTGTTGAACAATGTCGCTCTCTTCATAACGTGTTTACGTACAACGTTTTATCTAATTCCGCGCTTTCATAATATTCAATAACATCTTCAATTACAATGATGATATTGAAGTGGAATCAAATGGTGTTAGAAGTATTGTTACTATAATGTATTCACCCAGAAAATTGACTTACTTTAAATAACTGTGTCCTGAATAATGTTTTCAATGTTTATAAATCTCAAAATACTATTTAATTAAAATAATGGGTTAATTGTACAGTTTAAATAATGAAATAATTGTCAGTTTTGACAGTACCTACCTAATTAATAAATTATTCTTTGAAACTCATGTGGTATCTCTATGTTGAAACGTAAACAGTTACGTAAAGTTTTTACATAAATACTTTTCATAACTGATATATGAAGGTTATGAAAAATGTGACGTTACCTAACGTCCAGGAGTAACGTAAAGTGTCACATTTGATAGCGGAATTAGATAAATGTATATAATTACTGTACAGGGTGTCCCAAATTGGTGTGTTTTGCAAGGTTTCTCGTAAACTAGGAGAGATAGAAGAGAAGCACTTTAGATGTTATCACTTATTTTTTTGTTTAAGTAACGATAGCCTAATTAAATCTTTCGTTAGTTCCTGCAGTTGGAAGATACAGGACGATTATTGGAAACTGTCGAAAACTACAGGGTACTATAACTTCTTAATTAAGGAGAATATAGGAAAACGCTATTGAAACTTTCGATAGATTGGAGATTATTTGAACGAAAAACCTCTTTATCGATGGAAACGGAGAGCATTCTGAACATTTAATTTGATTTTTACATTCTAATAAAATTAGAGGTGGATTAGTTGTCTACAATGTTTGTTTGTTTCATAAGTTCATTGTTTTTATTTTTTGAAATTGGTTTTATCTTTTAATAAGTATAATTTTTATAGATAAAATTATCACACATCAGTATCCTTATAATGAAATGTTTAATTTTGTTGTGTTCAATTTTTTAAGGGTGTTTCACCCGAGAGCATCCATAAACGGTTTATTTGCACTGTAGCTCCAACCATTGAAAATTGATATATAATATGTCATATCAGGTGAATGAGGATTGGAAAATAGAACAAAAAAAACCTCAAAATATACAGGGTGTCCCATTTAAAACAACATGAGTTTGCGTTATATTTCCTTACAAAAAATTCTGTGCGCCACTGAACAATAATCGCCCTGTATTGGGCTATAGTTACTCCAACAAAAAAGAAGTCATAACATTTTAACTGCTTATCTTCTATCTTTTCTAGTTTACGAGATACCCTGCAAAACACACCAATTTGGGACACCCTGCAAAACACACCAATTTGGGACACCCTGTACAATGTCGCTCTCTTAATAACTAGTTACGTGAATAACTATTGTTTTGCATGGTTCCTAAGAACTCCGAAAGTTATTCCTACTGGAACACCCGGTACATTGTTTCCAGATGATGTCCTATCTTCTTCAATATTAAGCCTTGGATAAAATTCAAAGAGCACCATACTTTCCTAGGATATGGAGGCGATCTGTCACAAGGCAGATTCAACACCATTGTGCCTCTTAGTAATGAGAGAACCTAATGGAATTGGTACTGTTATTTCTTCAAGGTAAGCAGATGCCAATGGTGATGGAAGTTGAATATCTTTGTGCAGTTATTGACTTAAGATTCACATGGACATAACAATTGGAAAAAGTATCGACAAGCTGAGAGATCGCATTGTTAACATCATGGCAAGGCAAAATGTTGGAGGTGAAGGACGGTTAAATGGTAATTTTTTAAGGAGCCTTCAAATCAAAAAGCACCCTTGAAGACATAATTGGGTAATATAAAGCGCCTTTTAATAGGCATATATATTGAATAATTTAATTTGTATTTTTAATGTTTGAAAATCAATTACGCCTTTCAGTAGATAGGCCAAAAACCGGGTATTTTTTGTGAAAAATGTACGGGAACAGGTATTTTTCTCTTTGAATATGTTCAGGGGTGTCCCCTAAATGTAAATCCAAGCTGGCGTCATGGGGGGGGGCTTCACTTGTGTGAATCATTATTGTAGATAATAATATTTGCCATCTTTTTTATCCAAAACTTTTTTTTGTTCAACGCATAAGTTTTCAATTATAGCGCTCCAAACTTTTTTCAATATGGTTTTTACTGAATATTCAGTTAATGGTCGCTGATAAATCAATAATGGTGATAACTGAATTGTAGAGCATAACATTCCCTATAAATTTCATTGGAAACTTTTTCCCGTAGCATGTATAGTTTAGGAGCTGCAGCTTGGTAAAACTTGCTCCTCGTACATTATCAGAGGCAATATTGCTTGTTGTATACGAAAACCATTTCATAACGCATAAAATGGCATGTTCAAAAAATGTCAATACAGCTGTGTACCGAATCAACTAAGATTATGAATAATGTTTTGTCAATGTAGCAAAAAATAAAAGTGCATCACGCTACATCGTAAGGATTGTTATTGTCATTCCTAAGCGCATGTTCCTATGTGAGTAGACGTGTTTTACATGGCTCTGCATTAATGCTAATTATCATATTCTTAAGTGCTAATTTCTAAAGTGGATAGTGAACTCTGAAGAAGTAAGTCTCAAATTTACATTTTACCTGATTATTATACTTTGAGAGGGCATATTTTGGCCATAAACTGTAGATATTTTTTCAATATGAGCACTCGAGCAAAAGGTGGGAAAGCAGTGGAGGATGAACTGCACTCATCTATTAAAACTGTAGTCAATAAAATAGTGAATTCTAATGATTTTATAACTGAGCTGTCTAATGCTATTATGGACATTGTTGCTGAAAAGTATGACAAAGAAATAGAGAAACTAAAAATGGACAATGCGAAGTTAAAAGGATTACTGCAAAACAATGAAGACACAATCAAGACATTGATGGCAAAACAGGAATCAATTGACAGTTTTCAACGATCTAAAAATATAATTTTTTATGGGGTGAAAGAAGTAGATAATGAGAATTGTGTTGATATGATATTAGATATAATCAATAACAAATTATACTTAAAATTGGATCTATTTTGTATCAATGATTGCTTTCGATTAAGGAAACCTGATAAAAACAATATTAAGCCGATTCTTGTACAATTGAGTACGAAGTATGTCAAAAATCTGGTATTTAATAATAAAAAAAATTTAAAGGGATCTGGTATAGTCTTAAGGGAGGATTTATCAATGGATGCCTTAAAATTATTGAATGCTGCAATTATGAAGATAAACAAGAAAGGAAGAGTGTGGTCCAATAATGGTAAAGTTTTTATTAAGTACAATAATGACAGTGAAATTCGAAAAATTCAGAACGTAAATGATATTATATAGCTCAGTTGTAGCTATATTTGTAATTTGAGTATTGGTTATAATTTGTAATTAGATTTAAGTACTTGAAACTTTTTTCTTTCGTTAGATATTTATAGTGCTTAGTTTTTATTTTTGTTTAAATATATTATTTTGTATGAGCCATGTGCAATTGGTATTAATTGTATTAGGTCTACTAGTTCTTTTTTCATTTATCAGGTGTATAATTAACTTATAGTTGACTTTATTTCGAAAACATTGATATTGGGAGTTTTTATTTTAAAATAATAGGCATTGATAACTGAATGAATTTTCTTAGCATAGCATTTCTTAATGTTCGATCTCTTCTGCCTTCACTAGGAGATGTAAAAAATATATTACAAAAGTGTGATTATGACATTTTTATGTTATGTGAAACGTGGTTGTTTGGACATGTTACTGATTATTTTTTTCACTTGTCAAAATCTGACATTTTGGTGGTTTTAACCAATAGCAGTACATTATTCTAGCCAATCATCCGGTATTATACTGATAATTCTGCTTCCTCATCGATAAAACCTTGTTTACATCGAAACGTCAAAATTTTACTTTGAATTTGTCATTATTGACAACTAAAAGTGCTTCGAAGTTTATTGAAAAATGAACACAAACCAATTGAGTGCCACCACCCAAGAGAATATTGAACATTCAGGTAATACAAAATTTTAAATTGTTGAAAAAAATAATCTTCCCAAATACAACTCGCTCTTCAAATTTTATCACATAATTTTTTATTTTCATCACTCAAACTTGTTTATTTGAGGCAAAAACATTCAAACAAACCGAATTTAGATAAAATCCCTCGTCCTGACGGACTCGTGATTTTATCAATCGGTTTGTTTTCATATTTTTGCCAAATAAACAAGTTTTCGTGGAAAAGAAAAAATTATCGATAAAATTTGAAGCACTCGTGGTATTACCTTTGATAATATGTTACATATTAATGGTTATACGTTATATAGAGAGGATAGAAATGCTAGAGGTAAGGGTTTGTGTATTTATGTAAAAGGTAAATATAATACGGAAATAAAATTAAGAAATGTAGCTTATGTTTGGGAACAATTTTGGATAGAATTAACTATAAATGGTAAAACGTATGGTATAGGAGTAATTTATAAACCACATGGAATTGCAGATAGTGTTTTTCTAAATGAATTTGAAGATTCGCTGGTGTCTATATTTCCAACTGTGGATGAGGTAATTTGTATGGGTGATTTTAATATAGATTTTTTAAAGGCAAACGTAGTGTTGAACAAGTTTGTTGACATCTTGGCAATGTTCGATTTGAATCAAATTATTGATGAACCTACTAGAATTACGATGACCTCTAGAACGTTACTTGATTATATTGTCATTAATAAAGAAATTGTAGTTGAAAAAGGTATCTATCGACACAGAACTTCAGATCATTCACTTGTGTTTTGTAAAATTAATGTCAAGAGAGTGAATATTTCTAAAACATGTACTTATAGAAGTTTCAAAAAATTTGATGAGGAGCTGTTTATTCAAGATCTAAGAAGTGTTTCTTTTTATCGTATTTTCGATCAGGAAACTGTGGATGAAAAAATAAATTATCTGGTAAATTGTTTAGTAGATTTATTTGACAGGCATGCACCTGTCGTAATTTCAAAAATTACAAAGAAAAAAGCTCCTTGGTTAACATTCAATCTGAGGGAAATGATGAATGAACGGGACAAAGCTTTAAAAAAATTTAAGCGTACAAAAATAGTAGCACATCTACAGTATTATAAAGATTTAAAAAATTACACAAATCAAGCTATAAAAAGGGAAAAAAGGGCATATTTTTTATTTCAGCTTAATAATTCTACTCCACGTGACCTATGGCGTACACTTAAATCAAATAATATTGTTAATGATAGATGTCATGATATTCCTGAAATTTTAAAGAAACCGAAGGAAATAAACGATTTCCTTATAAATTCTGTTCCAAATGTTTTGCCTCCTGATGAGTTATTGAACTTCTACAAATGTAATAATATTGTTCCCAGCACTTTTGAATTCAGGGAAATTGATGATTTGTTTGTATATCACACTATTTCCAAAATAAAGTCCAATGCTGAGGGATGTGATGGATTAAATGCTAAACTCATTAAACTTTGTTGTCCTTTGTTGGTACCTTATATTACACATATTATAAATTTCTGTTTAAAAAGTAATGTAGTACCTATTATTTGGAAAAGAGCCATGGTACGTGTATTGCCAAAAAAGCAAAATCCTACAGAATATAAGGATCTGAGAGGTATAAGTATATTACCTATGCTTTCCAAAATTTTTGAAAGAGCGGTTGATGTACAAATAAGGGAGCACCTGACAAACTATTCATTAATTCCCGCTGTTCAATCTGGTTTTCGAAAGGGCTATAGCTGCACTACAGCATTACTCACTGTAGTTGATGATATACTGACTTCGATTGATAAAGGTCAATGCACGATACTAGTGTTACTTGATTTCAGCAGGGCTTTTGATACTATTAATTTTAACCTAATGCTGAACATTTTACATTACATAGGATTTTCAGAAAATGCTGTTAGTCTTATAGAAAATTACTTGGACAACCGTCAGCAGTGCGTTAAGATCGAATTAGATAAATCCGAATTTTTATATTTAAAATCTGGTGTGCCGCAGGGGTCTATCTTGGGGCCACTACTTTTTTCAATTTATACTACTTATTTAATAAAGTCTTTAGATCAATGTAAGATTCAAGTCTATGCTGATGATACCCAAATTTATTACAGTTTTCCTCCAGAGCAAGCGGTTAATGCTTTTGATTTAATAAACCGAGAATTGAATAAATTTGTTAACTTGGCTTCTCAACATTCCCTATTGATTAATTGTTCTAAATCTAATTTAATGTTATTTGGTTCTAATTACAATCGTGCTAATTTACAGTATCCACTTAATGTCATTAAAATTAATAATGAGCCATTAACGTTCATTGATAGAGCTAAGATTTTGGGTGTTATTATAGACAATGATTTACGATTTGAAAAACATGTTGGCCAGCTTGTTCAACGCGCATATTGCTCTTTAAAGTTGATTTACGGCAACCGTCAGTTTTTACCTGAAAAAATTAGAATAATTTTATGTGAAACATTAGTTTTATCACATTTTAATTTTGCTAATACAGTATATGGTCCAAATCTAACCGTTTTATTTAAAAACAAAATACAAAGGGTGCAAAATTCATGTCTACGATTCATATATGGCGTTAAAAGACGTCAAAGAATTACACACAAATTAAAGGAAACTAAGTGGTTAAGTATGGAGAATAGAAGAATTCACCATGCAGCTACGTTATTTTATAAAATAATTGTGTCCAAAACTCCCACGTACCTCTACAAGAAACTTTCATTTAGAACAGATGTGCATAATTTAAATTTAAGGTTTAAAGGTTTATTAACTCCTCCAATGTTTAGAACGGAAATATTCCGGCGCTCCTTTACTTATCAAATATTTCGATTGTTCAACTCAATTCCACAAGAATTAAAATCTGTAAGTTTTTGTAGTTTTAAAAATAAATATAAATCTCTACTCCTAGCCAGGCAATAGTGATTGCAGCTCTGCTCCCAATATCGGAATGTATCGTTATTTGTTTTGTTTTGTATTTAAAGAATGTCCCACGCATGTCATGAATAACAGGGTTAAATGGAAGAGCATTTCCTTAGTAAAACTCCTTTTACTAATGGAAATGAATTTAGCCCTTTACTTCCATGTAATTGAGTATTTTATTAATTTATATTTGCTTAATAATGTAATGAATGATTGGAAATAATAAAGACGTTTATTATTATTATTATTATTATTATTATTATTATTATTAATTAACGATATGCTTGTTCCATGCTATTTTATATTGTACAGTATTATTTTATATTGTATATTATAATATATTGTGATATTATTATTTATTTTTTAATAGAAGAATATGAAGGTTGGTATTCAATTTCAATTCTTCATTTTTTTAAATTTAACGTGAATCTAAGTTTTTTGACAAATCGCTAAGGGGCCGTTTATAAAACACGTCACGCTGAAATTGGGATTTTTAGACCCCATCCCCCCGGTTGTCACAGTGTATCACACTTTCTGTTACCCCCCTATCAATATTACGTCACAAAATCCAAATACACCCCTCCTAAAAAAAATTTGATTGAATGTACATACAGAATGTACATACAGTACATAGAGTGACTTCTATCATGACAGAAATTGAAAAAAAAATTTAGTTAAATTTTTTGAAGTCGCGAATGTCACGTTGCCTTTCGACCCCCGGTCCCCCCTTGTAACATCTTGTCACACTCACCAAGACCCCTCCACCCCCCTTGTGTGCGAACGTATTTTATGAACGGATCCTAAACCGTTTCAATTGTTGCAAATTTTGTAAAATACTGTGTATATTCGTCAGCAGTTTATTTTCTTTGTTTAAAATTGTTGTCGAAATCACTGAAAGAAAAAGAAGTGTGTGTAATACTGAGCTAACAACCAAGAGGTCCTAGGTGTGAGCCACAATAGACTCTTGTGAGTCGCAGTGGAGGGCCTTATAGACCCACTCACCACAAACCTAAACTAACCTAACCTAGGTTCGAAACCCTTCTCAAAATAATGTTTATAAGTGCTTATAAATCAAATAAGTAACGAGAGAAAACTAGACGCAACATAATATATTGGAAAGAACAAAATAATAACACACAATTCGAAAAATATATATAATTTTCTCCATATCTGGCCACATGTAGTTACTCAACATACTTGCAGCCCTTTGACCGGTACGTTTAACGCACAAACAGGTGAGGGAACGACCCTAGCGCATGACGAATATGTACAGCATTATAATCTCGTTATAATCTCATTTACAGCGTAATAGCTCCTAAACTATAAATGCTACGGAAAAAAAGTTTCCAATAAAATTCATAGGAAATTTCATGCTCTACAATTCAGATCACCATTTTTGATTTATCATTGACCATAAGCTAAATATTCAGTAAAAACCCTATTGAAAAAAAATTGGAGCGCTATGCGCTATACAAAAAAAAGTTTCGGATGAAAAAGATGGCAAATATTATCATCTACAATATTGATTCCCACAATTTCTGTCCTACGATGGCGGCTGAAGTGAAGTTCCCCCATGACGCCAATTTGGATATACATTCAGGAGACACCCCTGAACATATTCAAAGAAAAAAATACCTGTTTCCGTACATTTTTTTCAGAACCTACTTTTTTGGCTGGGGCTCTTGGACTGAGGACCTGCAAATTTGTGATTTCCAGGTATTTATCGAGCCCACTATTATAATGAAAAATTGTATCTGGAAGCTGTACTATGAACGGTTCTGGACATTTAAGTCCGAAAGCTATACTCAAGCCCGGTTTATCAATAGCCAATAGTATCCGTCGGATAAAAGTAACCAGCAGATAAAGTTCCAGTTTGTTTGGAAGCGGTTTATCAACTCGTTTTTATTCTCTAGTTTGTTAACTCTAGTTTGTTAACTAAGTACAGAAACAATCGAATAAAGAAGAGAATATCTAGATAAAATGAACATAGCTGGTAAATAAATAAAATCACATTGTGAAACCTAGTCATTGACGAGCTAATAACCATTTTAAACGGTGAGTGCTTTCTAACGATTGGGTATGCCGATGATATCGTTGTCCTTGTTATTGGAAGGTACATTACCGTTCACAGGGACCTCATGCAAAGGCCTCTGAATAGGGTACATGGGTGGTGTAACGAACACGGACTTGCAGTTAATCCTGCCAAGGCTGAGATAGTTGCTTTCACCAAAAAGAGAGGTATAAGACCTGAGGGTCTAAATCTTGATGGAGTACCACTGCCGGTGGTTGAACAGGTGAAGTATATAGGAGTGATCCTTGATAAATCACTGACATGGAAGGCTCATCTTGATAGTCGCCTAGGCAAGGTGACAAACACGTATTGGGCCTGTAGGAGAGCCATTGGTCCGAGGTGGGGACTGACCCCCAAAACGATCATATGGTTCTATAGAGTTATTATGCTGCCTATGCTCACATATGCGGCTCTGGTCTGGTGGCCGAGGGTAATCTTGGTCACGGCTAGATCGCAACTGGCACGCCTTCAAAGGGTGGTCAGTTTGAGGGCAACTGGCTGCATGAGGACTACACCAACTGTTGCGATGGAGGTGATCCTTGGTCTGTGGCCTCTCCACCATGTGATCAAGGCTGAGGCGGGGAGGGCTTTCCTGCGCTTGAAACAGCTGGGATACGTGCGAAGAGGGGAAGAGTGCAGGCACGTCAAGAAGCTCCGGCTCCTTGAAGATATTTCAGTTCTGGCTCGAGCGGCTGATGAATGCCTGCGTAAGTACTACTTCGCTACCCCATACAGGGCCATGATACGGGATAAAGAGTCCTGGGAAAAAGAGAGGAATACACAGCCTAATGGGACCGTCTGGTACACAGATGGCTTATGCTCCGGTGATAGAGCAGGGGCTGGAATTTACTCCAGGAACCCAAGAACACAAGTTTGTGTACCATTGGGTGATGGTGTATCTGCATATCAGGCCGAGATATATGCTATCTTGGAATATGCGCAGATAAACCTAGACAAAGGTTATGTGGATCGACGCATAACCATATACTCCGACAGTTAGGCAGCAATTAAAGCCCTGAGTGGGTATACCAGCAACTCAGGACTTGCTAACGAATGTCGAGAATGACTTGCTAATCTTGCAAGGCGGAACGTGGTGCGACTAGAATGGATTCTAGCCAACTCTGGTTTTGAAGGCAACGAGATGGAGGAAGCACTGGCTGCGGAAGGGGCGGCAGCTCCTTTCTGTGGCCCGGGCCCTACAAAACAAAAAATACGCAAGGAGACAAAGAAGTGGCTGAGGAATCAGCACCTCGCTCATTGGAATGCTCTGCAGGGTCCTAGACAATCCAAACTTCTACTGAAGGGATGGACTGATGGACACGCAAGGGCAGCCACTGAACTACCAACGAGTAGGCTAAGGAAGATAGCAGGACTCCTAACAGGGCACTGCTGTATGAGAAAACACCTCCACAGCTTAGGAGTAGAGGAAAGTTCCCTATGTAGGGGTTGCGGCATGACTGACGAAACGTCAGTCCATGTTCTCATAGAGTGTCCACACTGGGCTGTACTACACAGGCGAATCTTCGGAGTCCCTGTTATGGCCCCTGGAGACACAAGCAGACATCAATTGAAAAAGGTTGTGCCCTTTATTGAAGGGCTCGGTTTCATGGATGTCTAGGTAGCAGGAATGGCACAATGGGCCCGCCAGTGGCCTCAGTGCCGGAACCTTGGCTTGAGTTGTCCAGGACAAAGCTTGCCTGCACATTTAGTAGTAGTAGTAGTACTTCCCAATGAATGGAAATTATAAATCTCGGATGTATGAGACTTCAAAATATTATAGAGAACCGAAGATAATGAGTGATATATACTATTTTAGTTTAAAAATTAACCTATAAGTACAGAAACAATCGAAGAAAAAAAGAGAATATCTAGATAAAATAAACATACTAGCTGGTAAATAAATAAAATCATAATTTACTTATTGAGATTGGGAATAAATGAAAATACCTGCTGGCAGAAATTGTATTTGGAATCAAAACATCTAAGCTTTGTGTATATTATTATCCCTGATCGAAGCAGCTGACCCGGAGAGGCGTTTGTTTGAATCATCAAGAGATGCATATTAAATAAAAGCCGATTTAATACGACTAGCGACTAGCGACATCTATCGTGAATATTTTGAACTAAAAAAATAACTAGATTTTTGTTTATGTTTTGAGGTTTGTATACCTGTGAGGAGGCCCCTCTTGAGTATGTATATTGATACATTTCTATAAAATTGTTGCTTCTACAATATCCTCAGCTGCAATTGTTATCTCCATGGGATGTGTAGTATTAATTTTAATTGTCCAGTCAAGGTACAAAGATTATAAAGCTCATACAGGAAATATTTAAAAAAATTGAAATTTTTAAAAATAAAATCTATACAAGAACATTTGTTTATTTTACAGTTTACTTATCTAAAACGATCTTAACTTTAAAGAATATTATGTTATACGAAGAGTCTAAAGGACTGAGTGAAGTTACTTCTAATTTCTAAATTTCATACATCACAAATTCACCTTTTAGGAAAAACTCTGAAATACATCACATAACATATTCTTTGGTTCTATCTACCACATGAAAGTAATTGGTAACTACTGTATATAATGCTGAATCCAATGGCTTGACAGTTTGACTAATTTCTATTTTTTTTTAAATTGATTAATAATAATCTGTGAATGTATTTTGAACGTAATGGTGTGGAAAAACTATAATAAAATATAACAATATAAGCTTATTTTAAGCACCCTGTATTTATACTTCATAAAATTTATTCCATTAGACTCTTCATTTTTATTAAGTTTAAGCTATTTTTTATAAAAATATGTATGCTTATCATGTTATTGATACATAAAAAAGGGTTGCATTGAAATTTTGTCACAAACTGTCATTTATCTACTAGGGAATAAAATATATGTGTCAATCAGAATACTCTAGTAACGTGTCTTAATATTATTAATACTGGAAATTAGTTTATGGAACTAATCACAATTATTTTGTGTATAAATTCCGAAAAAATAGAAAATTGGGTGCATAGAGCATTCGCGGAAGTCAAAGTGGCATTATCTTATTCTTTAGTAAATAACTAAGCATTTAAATAATACTTAATTATGTACCAAGAACAAAAAACTGTTTATCATAGTCGAGCCTGCAAATTGTTAGTCGGGGCGCAGCCAAATGGCAGTTTTTCACCGTAGTGCATATTACATTTTTTCGTTGACCTTTTCAAAAACTACTTATTTTTGAAGGTAGGTATTTTTCCTCCACGGGCACTTTTCGTCTTCAAACTGTTTCCGTCCGCTGTGCAAAATATAAGTTACATCTCGTGCATCAGGCTTTGTTCAAAATGCAATGAGTTTCGGTAATTCGGAGATATTAGCGTATTAGCGGACGGAAAATACTCCTCAATTCATGTGATTTTCTGTGAAGGTCGATCAAAAAAATAATTTTGTAAATAAATGGGTTGACCATAAAAGAACGGACGTCAACAATAGATTGTAGATAATTGACTCACCTTTATAAAGGCTTGAAACAAGAAAAGAAAGCAGTCGCGGTGTCTGCTCCTTTCAAGAGATAATAATCTGCATGGGACTTATCTTATTAACAATATGAGAGCAGTCGTCTTTGCAAGTTTTGAGTATCCATGAGGTTGTACAATGGATATAAGAATGAAGATAAGGAAGAACATGGTTGATCAGCCCTCAAAACTATGAGGAAGAAGGAAGCGTTCAGGATATATGCTTAGATAGTAGCAGTTGAAAATAAAGAGAATCGTAGCCGAGGAAAAATAGCCAAAGCTCAATTTTGAACGCACCAAAGGTGATGCAGAACCAACTATGTCAACATTTTGAACAAAAAAAAAATTGAACAAACTCATCTGAATTTTTCTTTTACGTTTAAGTTAAATTATCGATTTATTGGTGATGGCGATGTTCTCATTTGAATAATCTATCTCTCCAGTAAAATTGTTTATTTATACACTATCCGAAAAATGGTGGACCATTAAAGATTTTAACGAGTTCTTATTTTGTGTCTGAGATCTTGAGTTATTTCTGCTTAAGGATTTGCTGGGACTATTGCTAGACGGAGCTCTTGAAGTTGTCGACTTCGTTGTTCTGTTCTGAAAATTTACGAAACGTGAATGTTAATAAATAGTTTGGAAATAAATATAAGACTTGAGCGTAAATGGTGGTCGATGCTTGTGATTAATAAATAGTTTGGAAATAGATATAAGACTTGAGCGTAAATGGTGGTCGATGCTTGTGATTTTGTTTCTTGATGAAATGACTATCAACTGAAAAAAGTATTATCACAGATTCCTGTAATATTGTCGTCTTTAATAAAGCGCGTTACCAATAGATCTCGCAGAATAATAACAATAATTCTAACGCTTTATAAGTTTTGAAAAATATTT
Organism: Galerucella pusilla; assembly: GCA_910591695.1. Lineage (NCBI taxonomy): Eukaryota > Metazoa > Arthropoda > Insecta > Coleoptera > Chrysomelidae > Galerucella > Galerucella pusilla. The sequence continues at coordinate 45,065 of CAJUYI010001151.1, forward strand.
TTTTACACCCACATGTATATTATCCATTTTCTGTACAGTTTACAGAATGGAAATGTAGGCCATACCGGTTGACTGAACGGATATGATTTGATATACATCCTAGAACGTATATGAAATCCACCAATCAGCATTCGCGTTTAGTACCCGTCACTCATCTTTTTTTCAATTTTTAAGAAATGTCAAAATAACTTGTCAAAAAAGTCTCCCTTAGAAGCACTGGATCAAGAATATTTATCCACAAAAATTAACTTGAATAAAATAATCTGTACAAATTAACAACAGATATTGAAAACAGAATAAAATGGGTATTTAAGGAGACTCCTGGATGGACGTCAGATTTTATAAAATTATGTAAGTAATACATTTCACGTTATAAATATGTGTTTGGCATGTTCCTTGGTGGTCGAGTGGTAAGCATGCCAGACTTTCACGCGATAGACCAGAGTTCAAATCCCCGTGAGGAGTTTATTTCAATTTTATCTCTAAATAATTATTCTGCTCGATATTGATTACGACAATAGGTAGAAATATTCAGTAGAATATTAATTATTATAGATAATGGTACGGTACCCTCCGTGCGCTTGTCCAGCTCGCAACATCTACGTATAACAGCATTGCAGATTTAAAAAAAGGAACCCTAACATTTACAAATTGTACATGTAAGTTCTGTACATTTATCACAAAAAATCAGTGAAAATATAAAATTGAATTGGTGAAATTATAAATCAAATTGTTGAAAATTTTTCATTTAATAAAATGTTTTTCATTCTAGATTTTTTCTTAAGTGTGTCGTAGAAAAAATATACTGTTCGATTCGTGTGGATTGTCCATATCGCACTCGAACTCGTGCGATATGGCCATCATATCCACACGAGTTGCACAAACTACTATTTTCGTGCAATTGCACGCGAAGTCAGTATTCCGCGTACTCAACAGAATCCGCGAAATTCAATTTCGCGGCCGTTACCCATAGCGGAACCAAACGTCACTTCCAAATTTTAATATCAAGACAAGGATTATTTATTATTATTATTATTATTATTGAGTTTACAGCGCTTTTGAGTTCAGGAGGAGTGGAAGGTACTGAAATATCGCTATCAGTATAAGACATTTTGCGCTTTGTCAAGAAATGTCGAAATATTTTGTATATACTTATTGAAACATATCATTTCCATAGCAAACGGTGACATTGTCAAATAAATTGAACTGCTGTTGATTTTAGAGCAATAATATATTTATTTACAATTATCTAGTTTGATAATTTCAACGATTGCACGAAAAATAGTGTGTATGCCATGGCCGCGAAACTTTTTAACGACCTCAAGATTATCTTGCCCCGGCAGCAAGCGGCCTCGGCGATAACTTCTCTTTCGGTACGTTAAAAAGGTATTTCGCGGCCTAGGCATACAAATAACTATTTCGTTCAATTGAACGGTTACTGTCTGTGAAATAGTTATTTTCCTAACAAGTGCGCGACTGCAGTTGACCCGAACTACGCAAAGCGTCCACTCCAACTATCCCGATACTAGCAGTGTATAGAGTGAATGAAAAGAGGCCCAGTATTGAACCTAGTGGTACGCCTTTTAATACGTTTTCACGACCGAAAGTACGTACTTACTGCTTCTGTTGGTATACACCTCACGGGCACACGGCACCTCACGGGCACACGGCACCTCACGGGCACACGGCACCACACCGGCTTTCTGCCCTTGTAGTGTAATATACTATCACAAAACCTGAACATGTATTATTAACTTTAACTTGTTGTTGTCAATTTTGAACACAAAATGTAACTGCAATGTGTCATTGTCACAGTGGATTATTCATAACGCACATAAAAAACTTTTTGGTCTTCTCTCGTAGTTCACTTCATTCCAAGTAATTTTAGGATCTCACGTTTCTCTAATGGATTGCACGAAATAACTAAAAAACGCATTCAAATTTATCAGTAATTGAAATTGTGGCAGCAGTAGTGGCGCCTACGATAAAGTAAATTACATGTTAGTTGAAATGAAAATTGTTGAAAGGAATATACAGTTGGTTGAAGATGATAACATTATATCCGAAGATGTTGTTACTGTGTTTGAATTGCAATTTTTATTGAATAATTTAATTAACCATTAATGATAAAGCATTTAAGATTATTAATTTTGATATTCTATGTACTAATGAAAATTAAATTAAGATCAATTCTTACCAGAGATAAATTTACGTCATAAATTCTAGCTTTATTGCTCAGCTCTCCTTTCAAATGCCAACCTTGTAGGTACAAATGAAGTCCGGGTGGTGGGTGTCCTCTGCCGTTTCTCTTTATTACTTGCCACCTGTTGAACATTAGTTTTTAGAAATTTTATATAAATTTTCATTATAAAGATTTATTAGGTACTCTTTGTTTGAGGCATCGTAGTCAGAATCGTATTATTCTAAGCTGACTCGCAGGTTATTAGGCAGAACGGAAATCATAGATTAGGAAATGACACGTTTTGCTACTGTCATCATTGATGTTTAAATTGGGTCATACTATTCGGTTTCTGATTAGACTCAGTTTTTTATTATTTGAAATAAACATATCAGTATCAGGATAACTTGTTTAAAAAATAGTTGAATTCTACACCTAAAGTGACAATAATCTTCCACTGAATGAATTAAAAGGTTTATTTTCATGTATCGATACAGTATGTGATCTTTTTCAAAAAATAATAAGAAAATAAGTACCTTGTGATGAGCTGGAAAAGCCTGGCCTTTTGCCCAAATTTTTGCAAATTTTTTGCAGCTCCTATAAGTGCTTCCTGGTGAGTTGGTGATATCTGTAGAGATTTCCAGTAGTACCAAAGTGCTTCTTGATAACAACCTGATCAAAAGAGTGAATAGAAACTGTAAAAGCAATTTTTTAAATGGAATAGTTTATTCAACAAGTGACCGATAGCTGTTTGAAAGAAAAGAAAATTTAAACTATGCCCAGCCGGAAGATTTGGTTCAGTTTAAAATGAATAGAACTAACCCAGGATAAACAGGAATTGTGAAATGGGGAAATCAATATTTCCAAACGGACGCAATTTCCTCTCGAATGGAAATTTACCAGAAAAAAATAATAATTTACGTAGGAAACCCCTGAGAATTGGTATCAATTTGAAAAATCCTACAACACAGAAAATGATTGAAGCGGCTTTCCCGTTTTTCGGAAAATTGTCAGCTTAAAAGCTGTAGATAGAACTTATACAGGAAAAGCTTTGTAACTAATACGAGTATTAAATTAAAATTAAATTATCTCGATTGTTAATGGCCCTCATTAATACACTTGTTGGTTAAATAACTATTCACGGCATCAAAGTTTTGAGTGAAATAGTTTATTTAACAAAGGACCGATAGCTATTGAAATGAAAAAAATTAAGAATATGCCCAGCCGGAAGATTTGGTTCAGGCTGAAGTGCGAAAAATTGTCTACGTGAAAGCTGTAGATCCGTTTTTTACCAGGGTATCATTCGTTTTGATACACTTTTCACTCAAACAATGAAAAATTGTAGAACTATGGAAAAAAATTGTTGATTTCCAGTTTTGAAGCAGAAAGCTCAATCATGCTGCTCAGAAAACAAAGAGTGTAGGTAGAGTGTTTGGTAGGGGATTATTTGAATATTATTGTGTTAAGTTCGACTTAACATACCTTTTCTTACTAGCCAATGAGCAAAATTTGTAGAAAAGTATGGATCAGTAGGATTCATATTAACAGCTTGTTTTAACAATCGATTAACTCTCTGGTCGTTAGGTCCACGCAGTTTGGCAAGCTCAATATAAGCTGGAGTAAATCTTGGATCCATAATAATACATTTTCGAAGCATACGTTCCGATTCTACGGATCTATTGTTCTTCCTGGAATAAAAAAAGAAGTAGAATTGGTAAAGGAAAATTTTTTCCGTAGGATAGAGTGGCGCATTTATGGACATTTGAGTTGAAATGATTGTTGCACAAGCAAATGGGAGTATATATCTAATTTTTCTATGACCTTCAATTGAAAAAAATAATTTTTTTATTCAATTATGTATTTGAATGAAGTTTTGCTTCGGCCAAAGCAACCATTATTATCACATAAATATACTTTAAAGTGTTGAGTATGTATGTTAAAGCAACTCGTCTTGAATTTATTGAAAAATACATAATACACTCACCGGCAAAAAAACTCTGCCACCTGAAATTTTGCTGGAGTTCGTTGTCCAAGAACTTTCGTAATTTTCCATCGATTTCAATTGTTTTTACGCCAAATTGTGGATAAATCATTTGGTATTAAAACAAACTTCAGGAAAGACATCCAGAAATGTTGATAGCTTATTTATACAGGGTGGAGCAAAACCATGTATTTGTAGTTTTTTGCGGGTGAGTGTATGTTGTGTCATTGTATATTATTGATTGTTACTAAAATCAATGGTTCTTATTCGGAAAATGGAATTTGAATTCTTATAAATTCAATTGTGCAATAAGTGCAAGTCTTATTAAAAAAAGTAAAAATTGGAATAGATAATACCTGTATAACCTTCCTAAATTGTAATGAGCATTAATGTGGTCAGTGGAATACCGAATGGCTAGAAGAAAATGATGTTCTGCTTCTTGTCGATTGTTCAGTAGAGTACCGATATTATTATGAGCACTAGCATATGTGGGCCACAATCTGAAACAGAAATATCCAAAGTTTTCTGAAAATTATTGTTACATCTCTGAAAATAGTCTGTGACGTGAAAATATACCATTTGGCAAATTTTCAACCCACCTGTAACTTCGTTGATACTTAAGCTAGATGGTCGAAGTTTCAGTGTCCTCGAGGGAATGATACAACTAGGTTTCACATAAAAAGAAGCTACGCGAAGTTTGCCAACTGTCTTGCGTATAAATCAAAAATTGTCTCGTCTATTTATGTCGTCTTATAACGACAGTTTCATGCCATTGGCGTTACAAACAAACATCGCCAATCGTTAATTGAAAATATAAATATTTTAACCATATCAAGAAGGTACATATTTTGATATTATGCCAGTGACTATTGTATGTGAAACTATCTAGAAAAACTTCAATTTAGTTTTATTTAAACTATACATACGATAAATACATTTTTTATATTTTTATTGTGTGTTAACCTACAAAATGTGAGAACGTTACGCTACTGATTTGTCAATTTAACAATAAAGCGCTGGTTTTAACAAGTTCGCGCATACGACTGCAACTTCAAGTGGCTTCTTCTTACGTGAAACGAAGTCTATAGTCCCAAATTTCATCCAATTCGTATTTGTTCTTTAACGCCTATTTTTTCCATTGTATCACTCATCCAGTCACTTACTGATCATCAAAATCCTTAGCAATTGTAGGAGCTAGGATAAAAGTGTACACGGGTCAGGAACCGAACTCTCTGAATGTTTGGAAAAAACTCAATACAATTTTCACTCAATAGAAAAGCGTTCCCAGTTGAATATGAACTAAATATTCCAAATACCAATACATTATATAAAACAATAAGTTCTTGTGATCTCAGTTCTAGCATGGAATGGGAGTGTTCTGATGAGCAAGGCAAGAGCTACAGGACACCAGGACAGGACAATAGCAGAAACTGAATCAAAAACAATTTGTCATTGCAACTAATCAGTTTCAGTTACAGACTTTATGTATCTTGGGTACTGACATATCGTTTTTCATCTTATTCTTAGATTCCACGGAGATGATTCTATCGCTTAAACGCTGTCACTGATCGTTGACTTGGAGTATATTTACTGGTGAGAAGGTGATGTAATGGATTTATTGGAATCAGCCTCGGGACAGATGCTGTTAGCCCAAAGCAATAATATTCAGAAAGGAGACATTTCATAAAATTTTTATGAGAACAGCGTTTCGTATATTTTTATTTCTGTCTTTTTTTTCCTTAGAAACTGTCTCGTATTGAGTTGTAAGCAGCATCTGGTACCAGAGTGGCCAACAAAATATAAAACCGGGGAAAATAAAGTTTATAAATGACAGGAATGTGATGGGAAGTTGGAAGTAAATACGTGTGTACAAAGTAATAATTTCAGAAATGGGATCAGGAGTGGGCGTTCCAATTGAAAAAAATTATTTTAAACGGATATGTGATTATACAGGACATTTTATTTTCGGTACACACCTATGCCTGTCCTAATGAGTTTTCTAATGAATTCCGATCCTCTTTAATGACTAGCTTTAAAACTCTCTCCACAATAGGTATTCATCGACAATTCAATAAAATCATTAGCTGTCACTTAGGGATAAAAGCGCTATCCAGTCAGCAATACTCACTTAAGGGCTTTTAGATAATGGCTCTTCGCTAATTCTGGTTTCGCAGAGTCTCTCAGAAAATTTGCATAGTTGTAATGCATCTTGGCGTTGTATGGTAGTGTTATTATCCCAGCTCTGTTAAAAAAAAAATGGTTAATACGAATATTTAACAAGAATGTCACGATTGTTCACTTGGAAATATCAAACAATATACGTGGGAACAAATAAACAAAAGCAAATGTTTAGTATAGAAAATAGTACATTATACTATAAGGGAGAGAAATGCATTATTTTGGCAGATATGCAATTTGAAGCTTGAGGGCTAGAATGCACCAAGTTTTTTCCACGGTCTCATTAACTTGAAAACACATATTTTTTCATTATGAAGTAAGTAGCACCAGAATAATTATTGTATTTGGATTTGAACATTAATTTAATAGTCGTTGAGTTATTGTCATAACTACCAAATAAACAAACAAAGCGAAAGTAATATTCCTCCTGAAATTGATTTTGAAAATTGTACAAATTGTAACATTTTATTGAAATGTCAATGAATAATTTCAATGTTTTTTTTTTGCATGAAAAACGTTCTCCATAATGTGAAGTCCTTTGGGAGCATTATACTCCCTTCGGAATAATCGACTACCTACTTATGTTTTAATTTTGATGTCATAGAAACTGATTTCTACTCTCGACCGTGGAAAAACTATTTTCCATTTTGAAACAGTAGAAAACATATGGTTCCAAAACAAAACATGGCGCTGTGGACGTAATTGTCAAATTTGTCAGAAATTTGAAAAAAAAATGTCCATTTAATTGCAATTTTCTCTTTCCAAAGTGCATTTTTGTCTTTTCAAATATTATATACAGTTTTATTCAGAAGATGCGACACAGGGAATCCTTACAAAACTGTCAAACAAGAGCTAATTTTTTACTAAATAGCGTTCATAGAAAATAATTATTGATTTGGAAAGGTCGTTGAGAAATAAGCTGAAATGCACTGCTCTGCTCTGCATACATTCTGAATTATGAACATCAAATCACTCAGCCGTTTTTAATATTTGACAGCAAATTTACACGGTGAGGTGAAAACTTCTTATACAATTAAAAGTGGGAAAAATATTTCTACTTTATGCTCCACAGGAAATTGTGCATGTTTTGGTTAAAATATTCCACACCATTAAACTTACAAAGCTATAACGACGAACAGCTGCTCGTAATTATCGAATGAGAAGGCAAAGTTTAATAGTGAAAAAAGATATTTTCAATTTAAAAACTTTTCATCCATAGGGTGGAACAATTTGCTCAAAGGGAAAAATGATGGGACATTATCCAAGCAAAAGTCAGCAATGAAAGGAAAGCATTATTAGAGATGGAATGGAACGCAATAAAGGATAATTTAGATGAATAGTCTGCAAAACGCTTATTGAATTTCACATTTGGTCTTGGAATCTAATTAGGACAAGCTTTAACGATTTTGGATGTGGGAACATGATTGCAAATCTGTAAGATTCAGACGTAAGAGGACGTATATAAAAGAAAGCCTTTGTTTAATGCGAGTTTTGGGTTTTTTACTTTGACTTTGACAAATCGATCAACAGTTAATTAGTAAAAAAATTAAACCAAAAACAAAATGAATAAAGTCATAGTAATAGTATATTACACACCGAGGTGGGAAGAGTTTCATTACTGTAGAGAGTTTAGCTATTATCTCGAGACAGGAATGAAACTTTCTACCGAGGTTTGCATACTATTTTATTTACAACCATCATATCCCGATTAAAATTGATAAATCTTTGTTTCGTTCTGAACACACCTAAAATATTACATTTGACAACTACTGTAACCGATATATATATATATATATATATATATAAATGTCAAATAGAGTCGGATGGATATTAAGTTCGCGAATAATAAATAAAGAAAAATGTCTTCCGATAAAGAATTGATGGATTGTACCCCTCCAGGAATAGGTTTTATAATATTTATCAATGTATTATATTTTTACATATATGAGAAATATTCATCTAAAATAGATCAACGATCACATTATTTTAAAAGGCGGGTGGTCAGGGAGGGAAGTAGATGTGTGTAATATAACAATACCTAACCTTCAATGACGTTGGTAATGACAGCCTTACATAAATGGTTGTGAATAAAATAATTGCGTTCAATTTTTCCCCTGTATTATATTATTATTATTATTACAATAGGGTACGGGCAGGAATCCTAAGATCCATAAGCCCTGAATTGTACTAAATAAATATTACAAAAATCAAAGTAATTAGACAATTTAAAAAAAAGAAAAATTAGAAAAAGATTAGGTGGAGAGAAAAAAAAATTAATTAGAATAAAGAAAAGCGTCCAGTCTATTCTTAAAAATATTGACAGAGGGTGCCATTACAATACTTTCAGGTAGATGGTTCCATGTTGAAAAGACACGATTACACAAAAAATGTTGCCTTGTCCGACAAGTGAATATTTCTTTTTTCAATTTCCATTTGTGTCCTCGAAGCCGATTATCGGTGTCCACATTAAATATGCTTCTCAAGTTACCATAGTTGAAATTTAAAATGCGAAAGGTGATTATCATGTCCCCACGAAGACGACGCTGTTCAAAGGTCGGTAAATCCATTATGTTTAGTCTTTCTGTATAACTAGGTCTTGTGCGCCCGAAAGATAGTCTGGTTGATCGACGCTGAACTTTTTCGAGAAGATCTTTATCCCGCACTAGTTCCGGACACCACACAGTTCCACAATACTCCATAATTGGACGAATATAAGTTTTATATAAACGAGTTGAATTTTGCAATGACATCCTTCCGAAAGACTTGCTGAGGAGGTACAGCTTACTTTTTGCCTTTTTGGTAATACTAACAACATGTTCGGACCAACTCAAATCTGTAGTAATTGTAACACCGAGATCATTATAAGAATTCACTTCACTTAAGGCTTGACCGTTTAAGAAGTATTTATGTCCCGGATTGTTTTTGCCCATGTAAAGAGCAACACACTTATCTGTATTAAGAGGCAGCATCCAGTCTGAGCACCACTTAGAGATCGAATCCAAGTCCTCTTGAAGATTGATATGAAATGATGAATCAGAGAATATTTTCGTGTCGTCGGCATAGAAAACTTGGTCGTGAAAAAATGGCCTCTACACCATCTTCAGAATTAACTATAGCTGCTCGTTATTTTTAAGGTAGATATCCAAAACTGATATCAATAATTGTTTGGAAATGCCAAGAAGACTTAGTGTCCTCTCCGAACAAAACAAAACAATTTTGGTAGGAGTTCCAGGGCACTGGCATTGAGTGCGTTGAAAAAGATGATAGCTACTCAGAGAGGGCTCATAAACTCTATATATTGGCCCAAAGTCCTCACTTGAGGTTACTTAGTCTTCTACTAAATACACCACATCCAAATCTTGATCATTACCAAACCAATAGGTAACCCAACTCTAATGAGTGACTTCTGTGAGCATTTCACACGTCCAGTCTCCACCATGTCCGTTTGGCATCCTTGTCACGTCTCCCTCACTGTTTTCATGACTTTAAGGCCAGCCGTAAAATGAGACGCAGCTTGGTGAGGTGACGCTGCGTGAGTCACGGCCAGTTTAAGACTGGTGAAAGCTTATGGAAAATTCGCCTCAACTCAAGACCAATTTTTTTGTCCTTATACATGACTTGTATCGTGCCGTGATCTTTTGAAAAAAACTGCGGCAACTACACTGCGTTCCGCAGGGTCACTTTGCACCAAAACTGAGTCACGTCACGCTGCGAAGGAATATGCGCATGTTACATCCTTTATTAGGTTCACAAAAACTCGCTGTGCCTCACGCTGCGTCACCTCACCAAGCTGCGTCTCATTTTGCGACTGGCCTAATAAATAGACACTTCTTCCCCAGTTCTTCCTTTTTTGCCGTACCGGCTAAGTTGCTTGATACATAAGTGTGCATAAGTGGTTGGACTTCCAGATATTGTTTTACACAATTCTTGCACGATAAGGCAATGGTTCATAAACAGGAAAGCAGATGATTACCTTATTCTGAGGTTGACGATTGAGGTCTACTGAATCTTTTCTCGTATGTTGGTCCTTCAAACCGTATTTGTACACTTCCCAATTTTCTCAAATTTAGTTCAACTGAACAATGTGTAAGCATGAATTAGCTATCCATGTTAATGTTTCAAAATAAAACAAAAATCGCAATAAACTGATTCAAAAATATTCCAATTGGCTGATTAAATTATTTAAAACTTTTCAAATTACGACTAAAGTTGAGACAACGGTCATAATACCACTCTACTTGAAAACGGAAAACGGAAAATACTTTAAAATAAATAGACTAAAACTCAACTTCCCTACAAAAAGTTGTCGATTGCGATTGACTTTCGGAATAAACGTTCTCTTATTATGCAAAACTTTTAATTGGAACGAATATAATTATTAATAAAAGTTCAATGATACTTTGGAGCGTTTGCAGGCTTTCAAAGCTTCATATACAGGATACAATAAACACCATATGACTACACCATTAGATGATAATTTCTTTGACGACTACGTCGCTACAATCGTATTCAAAGCTACCCTCCATTAACGGTTGGAAGCAACATATTTTCACACATCGATAAATAATTTGAGCAATTTTGAACCATGCTATTAGACATGAAGTCGGACTTACACGATATTGAGCGGAAATACGTCGAGGCATTGAAACATAAACTGGGTACCTGATACACTGAGAAAAGTAACACTGATTCGAAGTAAAATCATAACTACACTGAGAAGAATAGTAGTGTTGCTGAACATCCCGTCCAATCAGGACTTAAGAATATTTTTTTCAACTACCAAGATGAGAACATCTTATTATTCATCTCATGTGACTAATGAGAAGTAGCTCATTTTTAACCTAACCTCAAAATAATACACGATGAACTGAGGGAAATGAACGGAAGTGACGACTTGACATTGACAGATAAACTAATTAATTCACGCCACAAAGCAGTCTAGCCTATAAAAGTGAAAGTCCAATAGGATTACCTAGAATGAAAAAATGAGGTGTCAAACCCATCCACCTGAAGCGCTAGTTGTAATTGAGTTGTCGAAATAAGCAAGGCAGCTGAGGTCGAAGAACAGACTAAGGAATTTCAGCGATCGCAGTGGATGGGTTCAGAACTATTTCATAGCGCCTTTTTTCATAGATTTTTGTTTCTTGAATGACTAATGCCCGGTTTCACTAACCATTTCCTAAAGTCAGGTAATACCTAAAACGAATTTAGGAATTCCTAAGTGCAATTTACATTTTACCACGCGCTGAGTAATGCCTAAGAGTAATGATATTACGTGTATCCTATTACTTTTTGATCAATCCTGGAAGGATTGTGGGAGCAGATTTGCGAGTGAGGCCCCTTTTTGTCCCAATAACAATATATTGTGGTTCAAAATATCTATTGCAAACTTTGTAGGATTCATAAGTCTGTTCAGCACTTAATTCCTTTAGTTTTGGATTGCGAATAAAGGCAACCCACTCATTCAACAACAAAGGGTTATGTTTGGGAGACCTATTTCGTTTTGATTTAATGTCTGTACACCCAGGAACGCAACACTTCACACCAACCATTATAAATATTATGAATTATCACATTTGATAAGACTTACAGTACCTTATTAAAACACAAATAACAGCAGCAAATGGCAAAAGGAAACAATCTATAAAAGACAATGGTGACAACAACTATATGACAGCTTTGATGAATTTTAAAGTATTTTCTTCTTTTCGAGCTGAAGGCCTTAGCTGCCAGGCCTGTTTCGACAACTCAATTGCAACTAGCGCTTTAGGTGGATGGGTTTGAAACCTCATTTTTGTACTCAGGGTCATCCTATAAACTTTCACTTCTATAGGTTAGACTGTTTTGTGATTCACGTTTGTGCACATAAATTTGCGATCACAAAAACTACTTTCTTCCGCCTCTTGTTAGATGGTGTACTCTGTGGTTATATAGTTCATATAATACTATTCCTGAAACGATAAAATCAATTAAAAACATTAACCACTTTAAAAAAGAACTGAAAAAGCCCATACTCCAGAGTAAGAGAAGTGAACTTCAGCGAATGTTCTATTAGATATATTATGGGAACTCTGGATCATACAAAAAAAATTACGTACCTTTGCTATATCGTTGGCTTGATGTCTCGAGATTTCTTATGTCGAATTGTACTTGTGCTTATATTTTGATATTTTTGTTCGTTTGATATCGAAACGGGTATTCGCTGTTCGAATTACGAAGTCTATGTATGTAAGTGTATATTTTTGAATGTATATGTGTATTTGGATGAGAATGTGTAGTGCAATTTATATTTAGATAGGTCGATTAGTGATGTAAGTTTTGAATATTAATTTGTTATAGGTACGTCACTCAATTTTATTTAATTGCTTCTCGAAACAAGTGTTTTACACTTATCGAGTATTCATTTATTCACAGCTGAACTTATATGTTTTACTTTATATTTTTTACTTTGTATTTGTACTATGCCGATGTGAATAAATATTATTATTATTATTATTATATTAGTTCATATAATAACCTTTTTGGTGTGCGTCAGTTTGTGACGTATATCCGGGTTTTGGGTATGTCGTTTATCTTATTTGCTATTTTGATGTAGCTAACCTTGGATTTGATAAATAAAATCATCAGGATCGTATTCAGCCAATTTCGAGAAGGTTGTGAAATTAATAATCATCAGGTTCTTTTTCCATCTGAAGAAACTTGAGAACTTTCAAAATGCTGATGTTTTTCCGAGTATCTGGGCATATTTTTGTATCATTTGAATAAATAAAACAATGAGATTGATATTCACCTTTCATAAATAATTATTGACCGTAAACAACAAAGTACAGAACTGGAGAGAACTGTCAATGGATCATTGGAAAAAGACGTAAGATACATTGTTTCCACGAAATATACGTCTGCATCCTATTTTGAATGTTGTAATTTCTCCCGATTGATAGGTCGCGCTTGCGCGTAATCCAATCATCAACTAATCAAATTTTTCGGGTCAAAGATTAGGGTTAACGTTTGTAATGCATGTTAAGATTTAAAGACAGACGTGACAACGGCGCAAAACATTTTTTTGATCGTGCACGTTCGGTTGCGCAAGTGGGGAGATTGACGAGGGAAGAAGGCACCACGTTGACTCGACTCTCGACGACCCGACGAAAAACATTTTAATATTACCACCGAATAGATAATATCTATTCGGTGATATTACCTATGTGTTCAGATAATGTAAAAAGTACCATTTTTTGTAATGTATTAAATAAAGTTATGTTGAGTTGTGTTAAAAATATAGTCCACTAAATCAAGAGGGGAATGCATTTAAACGGTTCATTAATGTGATATTTTGATTGGGATTAATCATAGACCTGCCTTTTTTCCATTTCTTCCAACGTGATGTGTTGAGATGACATTAATGAACGATGACGCATAACAAAATGGTTATGATAATAATATGAACTCTAATAGTTTAGAGCAAAAAGGGACCTTGTATTTATATTTATAATTATGCCTAAGCGCACAAACACCGATTATAACATTTAAATTGATTTAATTAAAAATAAACAGTACACCTTGTTCAAACATGATGTTTCTTTACCTGAGTAAGGATTCCCTTGACCGCCAATCCCTGTTCCTGATTAGGGTTCTTAAACAACCACCAACTAGCAATAACATTACCAAACAAACAATAGTTTGCTTATGGAAACAGCGTCTATGCCACAATAATTGGATACCGCACACTATGAGGAGGATGATGCCAAGGCTGAAACAGAAATAAAACAATTTTTGATTAAAATGGAAATTATTATTGCAGCTATTATTAAATGTCTAACTTAATAGTCATCAAAAAGTCGAGAAATATCCTAGAGAGAAAAAATTTGGCTTGAAAAAATGAAAAACTCGAGATCAGGATACAAAAGCTATGGGGTCGTTCTCCTGGATCCACAGCAGAAGCTACACTGGAAATACCAGAATAAAATTTGTTTTCAATCTTGAGTTAACCAAGATTGACACATTTTAGTAATGTTGCTCCATACAGAGGAGTTGTTTGGCAAAGGTACCATGTTGATATGTTGATCTTTGGGATGATTGATGAACACGTACCCAATTGAGTCTGCTGGTTACCGGACACCCTATTGACCAGGGCTGATTGTTTATTTGGAGGCATTTACCAATTGGATCTGAGGATATCAGTGAAACTTTATAGTCGGAGAGCATAGATAGTCTTTTTTCACCGTTCAGATGTTAATTTGCAGATACGTGTAGAGAGCTTGGATTTCAGCTCCTGTTTCTTCGCCATTAGGATGATAAGGCTTCTTAAGACCGTATGTCGCAATATCATTATCGTCAAATCATGTTTGTGATGATCAAGGCTATCAGAATTTTGAGAAAGCCTTGATCTTTTCATAAGTTTAGTATTGTTTCTAATATATCTGGTGTATATCAGGTATGTTCCAACAGCAGTCAGAAACTGTCAAAAACGATAAGAGAATAACTGGTCACAGCAAACAACGAGTTAACTTTTGCGCAATTTCCTTCACTGATTGCAATGGACGACCTATGACAAACTTCTGAAGTTACTCTAATTTGCAAATAAACCAGTATATTGTGAAAATATTCTTTAAACAAAAGAAAAAATTACAGATTTCACAAAGTAAAGATTGGATTAAACTGTTTGTTAAACTTTAGGGTACGTAACGTTTCCTAAAATGAATAGAATGAAACCTGAAAGCGGATTAAAATACTACATCAGTCAGAAATGATTTTAGAATGATTAATGTCTTCCTTACAATCAAGATTATCCTAAATATGCATTGGATATATTACTTTTGGTAATTTCTAATCTAATTTCTTGAAAGTTGTCTGACTGGGCGAATCTGATTTATAACGGGAAATGAAAAATGGAAATATAATGGGTATTAGAGTATCTGCATTGTTAAATTTGGATATACCGGGTGTCCCACGTCATTTTGACTGTCCAATGTCTCGAAAACTGTTCACTTGATGAATAATATGAAACTTCATAGCTATGGACTGTCTCTCCTCATTTCCGCTCACGTGACCATTCAACCGAACCAGTCTTGTCAGAATTCTACTGCACAGTGGGTTGACCAAAGATATTTTTTAACTGATGATATATACAGATAATGTGGTTGTGAAATCGAGATATTGGATAACATCACTTTTGAGTGGAGTCTGAACCAACCAAGAAAAACACACAGCGTTATGCGATCAACAATAATAGTATATTATTAAACGAGCAATTTATGATAGCCATAATTCACGATGGGTGACGTTTGCGTCACGAGCCGCAGGCGAGGGGCGCAAGTCACCCAAGTGAATTATGGCCATAAATTGCGAGTAGAATACTATACTTTGTCCACGACACATAATTTATTTATTAATAAATAAAAGTCAGTAGCGATTTGGCATATTACTAACCTCAAGATGTTGTGTCAGCTACTTCAAATAATTTGACATATATAGAGATGGGCGATACTGTAGAAAGTATCAATACAACGCACCGTTATAAATATATTGTTTTAAAATACTTAATGTATCAATACTAAAAATTACAATATTTTATAGATACTATATATGTTAGAAACAAATTTCCTGAACAAAATACACAGATTCAATAGTTTATTTCATATTGTACCCCCATCTCTAGTCGTGAATTATGAACCATAATACACTACAGTGTATTATGAACCATAATTCACGACAGTTGATATATGGGTACCATATACCTTTAGTTAGGAGGTAAAATATTGACTTATTATTAGGTGGTCGTGGACAAATTATATTGTAAACAATCAAAAGCGTGTACTACCAAATCACTTCAAGTATTATGAGTTTTTCAAGGTTTCTATTCAGGCTATAGGAGAGGACACTTTTTCAGTGCAGTTTGACTCTGGCTTAGACATTCATTTGTTTCCACCTGGATATAATCTCTTAAATTTTCTAATCCCAACTAGATCTTCCTAATAGACAGATGTCGTCCTCTTTTGTTCGTTTCAGTCTCACGCTTCTTCATTTCATCCCCTACTATTCCAGTGAGTCATGGAATCCATAGTTAGGTCATTAATTCATTGAGTTTCCCTGGGCATCATTTATTGATCTGGTCTCATTTTCCTGTCACGTACATTTCCGCTTGAAAGATACTTGTGGTTTACCCAAGCTTTCGGAGCGTTTGGTTCCTGGCCCATTCACTCCTATTCCAGTTCCTTTAATTGCTTCTGCTCCGTCTGTATACCACTGAATAGTATTATTTCCAAGTATGTTAGGGGTGTTGGGATCCCATTCCTACTTGTCACTCAATTGACAAGATGCTTAAAGACACTCGCTTCGGATGAGAATCTTTTTAAGAGGAAGAGGGAGAGGAAGGGTGAGTGGAATGGATTTTTCCAAAAATGAGAATGGAAAACAAACAACAACAAGCAGAGATGTGATTGGTGAGGTTATTTTTCCTTCCTTGAATAAATTTTCATTCAAAATTCTCAACATGCACAGTTTAGGGAGCAGCGTGCAGTCATCCAAAGCTGTTCTATTGCACATGGAACAGGATTTCTTTGTCTTACGCGGTGTTTGAGATAATCCCACAGGTGTTCTATTGGATTTAAATCAGAGCTATATGGTCTGGTCTTTGGGACTGCATCAAGTAATTAGTCCCTATGCCAGCTGCATGCGGTCGAATTAATGATAATTTTGCCCTTGAGTGTATCATCATTAATTGTAGAGTTGACGAATTTTTTGTGTAAATTACAAATAGGAACAAACAGTTTTTTGAGAAAATTACTCATTCTTGTTAACGGTTGCTGGAGAGCTACAAAAACGTCGAAATAAAAATATAAAGAATAGATTGCGGTTTAGTATTCCGAAAATAATGAACAGAATAAGCTCAACTTGAACGTTTAAATTATAAACCCTCGGAAGTGTGAATATGGAAATTAAAGTTGTAATTTCTCGCAAAAATTTATTGATTCAAGCAGTTACCAAGATTATTTTGCATACTTAAATATTAATATACGAACTCTAGAGAATACTTATTCCTGTTCGTATTTCTCGGAGAAAAAAATATCAATGAAGCTACAACAACTGAGCGGTCGCATAAAACGGCTTAATACAACACCACTATAGGATGGCGTGGCTTTGGAAGCTTCTCAAATAAAAATGAGCTTCTTTTCAACCGCAATGTCGATCAAAATTGAATTAAATAGCAGCATGGCTCTTTGTACTTTTCAATATCCTGATTACCATTTCTTGTGGCTTTGACAATTGACTTAAACTAGGACAGCTACTTGGATAATGGAAAAAAATATTATCAAACGAAAGAAAAGATGAAAAGCTGTTATTTGACGACGAGTTTTCTGGCAGCTTAAAATTAGTCGTAATCTTTTTAAGTTTAAAACTTTTCGAGCAGCTATTTCGATAGGATGAAAATACTCGTAATAAACAATTTTCATTTTTCAGAACAGAACATAGTTAGTATTTCTAACATTCATATCACAATACAGGGTGTCCCAAGATATTTGAAAATTGGGTAATCTTATTGGAACCTACAGTAATTTTATCCGAGGTACACAGGGTATCTGTGACAACATCATAGAAGCAGGGACGTCATCGCAATGAAAAAGATTCAATGTTAGGCGGGGATCAAACTTAACTCAAAAGAAAGAGCCTTTATTTCAAATTCAAAAGTGTATCACAGTGGATAATTATACCAAATTTCCAATTTATTATTTATTTGCAGCAAGCTTTTAATAACCTTAACCTTACGCAAGATATGATACATACGGCATGTAGACATGAACTACTTAGACGGTTCGATGCTTTTATAAAATCACTGTAAAGTCGGAATGTTCTGGTTATTGTTGCAAATAAACATTAAACTGAAAATTTGTTGCAATTATCCACTTGAGTATAATCACTGTGATACACAGTTGAATTTGAAAAAAAAAGTTCGATCCCTCCTGTATACCCCGTATACTGTAGGTCCCAAATTTTAAAATAAACCTATCCGTTAATTCCTGAGTAACAGCCTGTGAAAAAATCTTGGGACACCCTGTAAACATTGTAAAAAAATAGACAAACTTTGACATTCATCCTGATTGGTGAACATTTAGAGCAATTTCCACCAAAACATCTACAAGAAGAAATACTTAGCAGAAACTTTTGTGTTAGATTGCAACTGTCTGCATCACGCTTTAGTGATTGTTTTTTACTTATTTTGCGGTTTTCTTTCGTTTTGCCGTATAAAGAACGACCGTCTGGATGTAATACTTTTTTCGGTTTGAAAATTATTTGTTTATTATGAGTGGGGTAAAACAGTTTCAACACTTTTACAAGTAATCAGAGTAGAATTTCCAGTGAATGAAATGGTCAGATTTTCCAATTCAACAAACAGATTTATATTGTAACGATATGTTCAAAGATTTTAGTTTCTAATTGCTATATTAGTTACCTAATTATGCTTTACTTTTATTTTTATTAGTTTATTGATGTTGCTAACTTTATTAGCTCATTACGATATGTTTATTTATAGGGCTGTTTATTTATTTTCTTTAATTAGAATTTATCGTTAAATATTAAATCTCACCTTCACGATGCTTAAAATGTTCAAAGAATATTTATTTAATTTGAGTTGAGTTTATGAGTAGATCTAAGTGCCAGTTAGATCAACCTGTAAAAGAATTGCCCAGTGCTATTAATTGAAAAAAAATTACGAGATGCATTACCTTTCCTTCACAAATCAATAAAACCTTCAACTATGCGTTGCAGGATCTATCCCTTCTCTTTTCAGTACTTCCACCAGTCTGTTTATTAATGTTTTTCTGGTTTCAGTTGTTTCCAGTCCTCTACTCTCAATCTCTTTTTTTTAGTTGTATGAGTTTCAAGTCATGTATTTTTATTCGTTCTTTGCCTTCCATGTTTTTCAAATTATTAATTAATTTAATTCAAAACTCTCAAAACGCCTACCTATTGTTGTAAACTCTCAAAACGCCTTACACGTTGTGCGCCATTTGTAACGATATGTTTGAAGCTTTTAGTTTCTTATTGCTATATTAGTTACCTAATTCTGCTTTTATTTTCATTAGCTTATTATTGTTGCTAACTTTATTAGCTCATTACAATATACATAAAAGAATACTTTGCACTTTATAATGAATACACTGTAGTTTAATGAAACTTACCTTGGAATGTACAGCACACGTTCGGCCACAACAAATCCCACAGTTACTAGTAAATTGGTAGCTGGCAGAAAAGGTAGCACCAGAAGTAAAAGTCCCAATACTAGTGGAGTATGTTTTTGAGACTAGAACAAAAATGTATTGATCAATATAAATAATATAGGTATATAAATAATATGGGCGATCGAACCAGAATTAGCGTTAACGCGTCTGTGAATGAACATCGAAAGGGGGTGTGAAGGCCAAAATATACTTTCATTCATCGACAGTGAGGCAGCACTGACATTCTTGTCAAAACTCGTGGTCAAAAAAGCAGTGAAAGGAAGAGACAGGATTACATACCGGGAACTTCACCTTCACAATCGGCATATATAAGGAGTAACCTACTTGTCGGTTGTGCATGGAAGAGGAGGAAACAGCCTCTCACATTATCTTTGTCTGTGGAGCATTATTTTATTGGAGATAGGAGGATTTCTCTAAGAGGTGCCGAGGACTCTAAGCCTCTGACCGGTGGTGTAGAATCAAATAATCAATCAATCATTGGAACATATGGGGATACTATTTCTTGGTTGTGCATGGAGAGGATGAAACAGCGTTGAGTCATTTGAGATAAGAACTCATGGGACTAGAGCTTCCAAGAGAGAATAATTTTGTGGAGAAACAAATTACCCTAAATACAAGAAGAACAAGAATATGTACTACCTTAACTAAAACCTTTGTAGACAATGCTAAAACCAACCTATAAATAATAAAAAGAAGAATATTTGATAAACTTCATTTGACATTTACTAGATATATATCGCAGAATAATAATTAATCTAACGCTTTGTAAACTTCTGAAAAATATTTTCAAAAGACACTGACTGTTCAACCAAGGAGCAGCAACTACTTCCCAGGCTATAGGCACCGATGGATATTGAATTATACTTCAAAGTTCAACGGGGTTGGCATTTCTACAAGATATTTAACACAAACCAGCCGATACGCCTATACCGGTCTACAACTTATGTTGTCCCTTCTAATTGCAAACCAGAATGGTTAGGTTAGGTTTTAGGTGTTGGCTATTTTTAAAAATAGCTGCAGAGGAGGTACCACATCTCCTATTGGACATGGCTAATCGCATAATGAGGGGAGCGGACATTCCGCGGGAGTGGAAAAAAGCGCGGGTATGCCTGATACCCAAAGGGGACCCTGCCAGAAAGAAATGCAGGCGCATCTGCGTAATCGACGCTGCGGCTAAACTTTTCGAACAACTTGTGAAAGGTAGACTGGAGGGCGAGCTTGAGGACAGAGGTCTGCTCTCGGAGAGGCAGTACGGGTTCCGAAGGAAGAGGTCAACGGTGGGCGCTATAGGGGAGCTGATCAGGCTGGCGAGCGGAGGAACACATAAGTGGAGCGCGGCGGTGTTTGTGGATGTCAAGAACGCTTTCAACACCGCCAAATGGAGCCAAATTATCCGAGTACTCCAGGAGATGGAGGTCAGCGAGTATCTACTGAACACGATAAAGGACTACTTCTGCGACAGAAGCATTGTGGTTGGGAGAAGGGAGACCCCGGTATCGCAGGGCGTTCCACAGGGATCAGTCCTCGGACCACTACTTTGGAATGTCCTGTACAACGGTGTTCTCGAGCTAGATGTGGGGCCGAGATGCGAGAAGGTGGTCTATGCGGACGATTTGGCCCTCGTGATATACGGAGAGGATGCCCAGGCGCTTATGAACGAGGTGGAGGTGGTCTTAATGAGGATTAACTCATGGATGGAGGATGTAGGATTGGAGATCGCCCCGGAGAAGACGGAGGTCGTAATCCTGAAGGGTCGGCGGGATAGACGCGACGTGGTCTTCAGATGCGACGATCAGGAGATAGTTCCGAAGAAGGCGGTGAAGTACCTAGGCGTCCATATAGACGACAAATTGATATTTGGTGAGCACGTTAACAGAACATGTGAGAAAGCGAGTAGGCAGGTGGCAGCGCTTACGAGGATCTTACCTAATTTAAGGGGACCTGGGTACTTCAAGAGAAGAGTACTATATGGCGTCGTGGCTTCGATTCTAATCTATGCTGTGCCAGTCTGGGGCCAAGTGATCCGCGTCAGCAAGTACAGAGCAATGCTTATGGCATTGCAGAGGAGGATGCTTCTGCGAGTTATATGTGCCTACAGGACGGTCTCGGCGGAGGCCAGCGCAGTGATCGCAGGAATACCGCCCATTGACGAAACAATCGTGAAGAGGAGAGGACTGGCCTTGGGGGGCGAACCGGTCACTGAGGCGCGGAAGAAAGCAGCGAACCTGGAGACTCTGGAAAGGTGGCAGCGTAGATGGGAGGCAGAAGCCAATGTAGCCCAATGGACGAAATCCATCATTCCGGACGTGAGGGATTGGATGGCGTGCAAGTTCAAGAAAGCAGACTTTCATATAACGCAAGTACTGTCGGGGCACGGCAGCTTCAAGACATATACACATAGGATCAAGAAGACCGAGACTGACCGCTGCGATTACTGCGAAGAGATAGACGATCCGGAGCACACCATGTCGCGGTGCCCCCGATGGGGCGAGCAGAGATCGAGGATGGAGTTGGCCATGGGGCTCCGAATGACAACAAGGGGCCTCATATCCTGGATGATGACGTCGAAGGGAAATTGGGAGGTGGGCCATACGTACATCAAGGAAGTGATGACCAAGAAGGCGGAGGAGGAGAGGGTGATGAACCGACAATAGGCAGACCCTACTGCCCGATGCAAGTCTACACGACAGTCCCGGGCTCTAGGGAGGATGAGGTGGTTTTAGTGGGTAGCCGTAAGGGGTAGTCCCACACTACCGGGGAAAGGTAGAACAAGTACCTGGTGCGCATAAAGCGTTTCCACCTGCTTGGTATAAAAGTCAGCGTCTTTGGGAAAATATTTTCTAAAACTTTATATAGCGTTAGAATAATTACTTTTCTTCGATATCTATTGATAACGCGCTTTATTAAATACGGCAATATTACAGGATACTGTAATTATACTCTATTTACAAGATACTCATAATATTTCAAGTGCTTGGCAGCATAGTCCGGTTATGACAGACGTCATCGAAAACAATTTTTATTCTGTACGAGCGGTATTTCCTGGAATTCTATAGTGAAAGCTTCTTGTTATGTGGGACTAGCCGAAGCGTGGGTGCTGCAGAATGTACAAAGTCAAAATGATTTTTCTATAAAAGAATGCTTGTTTTTTCAAATACCCCTATGATATCTATTAGATCAACTATACTCAATAAACGAAGTCCCCAGAAAAATGGGAGGCCTACGTCAATGAGTAGCCAGTATCAAATAGATTTGTATTATGTCATTTCTAGTAGTTCCAATTCGCACCGAAAAAACAACTATCGTATGGTAATCGTTTATTTATACTGATTGATTAGGATGATATTTCAATGGATGCATAACATTTATTTACGTTTGGATTTAACATGTTTTCCCGATTCTTGTCACATGGAGGATAAAATAGAATGGCATATTTAGATTTCCCGTTTCGATTGATTTGAAGTGCGGTTATAAATGTTATCTAACTGGCAACGCCCGCTATTTCTGAATGAGCGGTCGTTCGAATTATCCATCCGGTTGTTTTTCATCGGTTCGTTCGACCGGTTGGTGTGGCGGTCGGTCACTTCGATGGAAATTGCCCAACTTCTCGATGGGATTGCGCATCGAATTACATTCGTTTAACACAAATTGTACATTCCGCACTGAAATAATTATGGAAATGAATTATGAAATGTCGAATTAGCACAAACATCAATATTTTTTTTTCATTTGACTTACATCAATGGAGTACCGTTAATGTTTTTTCATTTTCATATCCCAATATTAGATAGTGCAAGATACTGCAAGCGCCAAAGGTGATGGCGAGCGATCGCGCAGGTATAGACTCTCCCAACCTTATTACCTACTATTAGATTGATAAGCTCCTTGCCGGTCAGTTTTGTACCTAGACCACAAAAATTATTCAGACAACGCCAAACGCCAAAAGAATTGGAGAACAATGAATTGTACGCGTCTGTACATTTATATGTCCTGCAAGAGTTGAAGTGGGAAGTAACATTGAAAATGAGTTTGTGCGCATGGAGGCGGTCTCGCCATTAAGTTTGGCGTTTGCACTAGGCGAAGGTGTGTGAGTATAGTTCAAAGAAACTCTTATGAGAGCCCCAGCCTTGAGAATGTCTGCACCTAGTGTAAAGTGTAAAGTGCAAATTGAAAAATGTGATAGATCAAACGCTGGTCAGTGGCGGATTTACACAGTTGCCGCCCCTGCGAGTAGAAATATTTTCTGCCGCAGAAATATTTTCTGCCGCATTTGCGATAATTATCATAATATAATTACAGATTTCAGATAATAGGGCGTCGACCCAGCACTTTAGTGGAGATAATCACAGTGAATCGGTGTCGAGCGCGGTTAGTAATTTGGTGGGTAATTTGTCTTCCGCTAGGGAAGACAACGTCGGATAGTTCGTACAGCCTGCGGAGTACCATATCACAGCTCGCAGGCATTATACCAATAAGCATGAGGTATAATGCTGTCTTTCGGAGGAGACGTAAACCCAAGGTCCCAAGTATATCTATATTGGGCTCGATAATGAACCCTACCACTGGTTGGATTAGGTGTGTGGTGAGTGGGTCTATAAGGCACTCCACTGCGTCTCGCAGTCTATTGTGGTTCACACGTATTCAAATTTCACCAAACAAATTCAGCTTCTTAACAAAGCCCATTAGTTTATTTGGTGAATTATGTTTCAGGTCCAAGGGTAAAACTGATTGGAACACTAGTGGGTTCGTCAAAATTTCCGCTTAGGGTAGAATGATCCCGGCGTGGGTGATTAGCCTCAGTAGAAGAAATAGACCGACGTTAAATAACCGAATAAAAAAAATTTGAATAATTTATTATTAAAATGTTACTTCACAATATTTTATTGTTTTAATTGATTCATATTTTGAACAATTTGACGTTTACTAGCCACTATATATTTTTGTGAAATGAAAAACGTGGGCACTGCAATATTTAACCAATTCTATTTGGTTTATTCCCAAATGGAGGTCGAAAATGATGGAATCAACGTTTTTAAACAAATTTCAAATTAACGGGAATTGTATAAAACAATCTATTTATCTCTGACATTAATTTGTGTTTGACAGTCCACGAGAATCGTTTGTAAATAGGTTAAATCGAGCGATAAATACACGTCCTAATTTACAATATATGTTTAATTTAATTACGATAGCGACATAGATAAACAAAACCGATTTTGTTTCAAACGCAAGAGTTGACACACTTCACGTGACTTCTTTTAATGTGAAACAGAGTTTGTAAAAACATTATTTATTTTTCTAGTAACAATAAATGAACGTGAATATTCTGTGGAAAAAAACCTTAAGGGGAATCTATCGGCAGCGATTTGACAAAATATCGGAGTATTTTTGGCAAAGAATTTTGAAGTAATGGATGTATTGAAAATTAAGAAAAAAATATATCATGTAGATTAATGTTGAACTTAGAGTTCTCATTGAATAAAAACTTTGAAATGCTAACCAAATTTTGTTGAAAAAAATATGAACCCAGTTCTGACGAAGCTTATAGAGTAGCACGTGTACCAAAATCCGCTTGGACCGCTTGGCTACCTACATGTTGCGGAGCTTTCATATTTCTAATAAAATTTTCGTTATGTGAACTTGAACGTGAGGACGTAGGGAAACAAAAAAATATACAAAGCATAATTGTGCAAGGTCGAATTTGGTAGATGCCCCTTAAAGCTCTCAATCACGATGCCAAAAGCTTCTGGTTACAATGAATTATATTCCTATAACCCTAGCTGTTCTGCTTGTTTGAATAAATTTAAATGACAAATCAAATCACTGGGATTTACTGGGGATGGTGAGTTAGGCCTGTTAGATGAGGAAGTTTCCTGAAAATCAGGATCGATCGTTGGATCTAGTTGCTTTGATTCAGCAGACAGAGCTTTGGGTTGAAAGCTCGCAGTTCAGAATACTCAACTTTCATTAGTTTTTATAATTAATAGGAATTCCAATAGCCTTTTATAGATCAAAATATTTTTGTACCTTCAATAAAAAGCATCACAAAGTACAATTCACACGAAAGATGATCTTAGTGATTATTAATAGTTATTGCATGTTATATTTGAGGTGAATTTTTTTTAAACTTGTTAGTATTATCATTTCATCATTTATGATGGAAGTGAATGATGGAATAAATGTTTTTCTTGTGTCCCAATATCAGCGCAAATATAATAAAATTTCCCAGGAGATTTAATAACATTGTAAGTACTCAAAATCATCTGAATTTGAACAGAAAAACAGAACACCTTTTAAAAATATAAATCAAAAATCATGTTATTTTACGAATTCCTTGAATCAACAAACGTGCTGACTCTGGTATACACTAATTTCCAGTTAATTGGAATTAAATTGTGTAAATCAGTTCAAATTTATCGTAGTTCCGTTAATGTAGGTCCATGTTGCGTTGACCACTGACCACAATCTATATATCTGCAAGTTTTGATTATATATATGCATGGAAATGCCTCCAGCTTTGATTTTGTCGCTATCTGTATCTCTCACTTGGCTTTCCATTTATGAAGTTTTAATTAATGATGTATAAATGATTAACAGTTTTTGATAACAAATTAATTCAACTCTCTATATTGAATTTCATATATAATATTGAATAAAAATACTGCATTACACAGAAATGCACTTAATTTCCTGCATTTCCTTGTGGCACATTATTATTTCCTATTGTTAACAATTAGTCAACGTTGGTCAGAGCTTTACTTTTCGGTCGTATAACTGCTGTTCAAATACCCATTTATGCGTTACAATCAAACTAAGCGAGGGAAAAAATATCGTCATCTTACTGTGCAAGCGAAAAGAAGTTAGATTATGCGGAATATAAGAAGAAAGATCCATTCAGATACAAATATACAAACAATTAAAAACTTACCTCGAATTCCGATAGACCTTTAATAGCTAACAGCAATGTAAGTCCAAGGAAAAATATGGTAACTATATTCCTTGGATCGTATACGGATGTTACTAAAGGTATAGATCCCATTTGCCAGTCGTGGGACAAACCTGCTGGGCATAGCAAAAGCCACATGTTGAAGGCTGCCAAGTATCCAAATGTGAGAAATCTGCAACAAGTTCGATTATTAAAATTATTATACGGATACATGCAATGAGAAACGGAACATAGGGATTTAATGTATTTTCCGATCTAAATAGTTCACCAACAAAAAGTTTTTATGAATTTACTTCAATAAATATCAAGTATATAGCTGCACAGCTGGATACCAATGGAGGAAACTCCGCCTCTTATCCTTCCAATATTTGATAGTTATGTGGTTATGTGCGTCTGTGCGTGCGATTTAATATTCAAGTGTCTTCTGACATTAGTAGAAACCGTCACTACATAATGGAAAAATATGCTTACTTTTTATGTTGTTCAAATTGAAAAATTATTTGATAAATTTTCTTCAACAAATAATGTTTCGAGTAAAGATAATATGTTTTGATTCCTTTCGGCCATAACGGCTTCCAAAATAAAAATGAATTTGTGAATGAAACAAAATAAGATTCTTTGAATTACAACAAATTGTAAATAAATTTCGGAAAACAACTCAAAATGCTGAAACTGAAAAATTTATAGGTTCAAATAGTCCTCCTTGTTGAGCCAAACAAAAACCGAATCTATTGAACAAAGATAATCTTGTATCTCTGTGTTGATTCGGTGTAATGTTCGCAGAATATTGGACAACTACATTTGTTGCAGTTTTGTAAACATCCACATCCACGAAATTTTTTAATTATTAATTATTGGATCAACTGTAGACTGTGAAGGCGCTGGTCGGTTTTAAAAAGCAACAACAAATAAATGTACTATTTCCTAATGGAGTGACCTCCAAAACCCCACGATGAAATTTGAAGTTTTTCCTGAACGGTGTACATTCTGAAACGAGTATCTATCATCAAATGCAAATCCCAAACCTAAAGTTTAATTCATTGAATTTATTATAATAACTTATCAATACTGAAACTTGGTCTGCTTTCAATAATTAATCCTTATTTCATTCTTATATTATTTCCAAAGCTGCTTTGGTTAATCCTCATGCCCTTAGTTGACTGAGATAATATTTTATTCCATTTTTCCATTAAAAAAGAAATTAAGTTATCCTTGGAAAAACACTCTCTTGTTATACTGATATCCAATCTCCTAGATCTCACTACATATCAGACGATTTAAAATACTATCGATTTTACTTCACAGCAAATTGTAATACGATGCTCTAAACTCTAAACCCTGGACATCTCTGATCATTAATTAAGTGATGTTAGAACGTTGTTTACAGAGTTTATCGGATAACCAAAGCTTAAGGACGTTTTTAAATCAGGCAATTGTTATTTCTTGACATAATCGAGCCATGTAAACATGTTTTTGTACGTGATAAAAAATCGATCAGAAAATTAAAAAATACGCTTCTACAACTGATCGTTGAGAAGAATAGTTATTTAAATATAATTTAATACAATATAACGATGCCAGGAGTCTTCTGCAACAGTAACAAAAACTTGATTAGATATGGGGAAATTATGGTTTCACAAGATTTCATACAAATTGAGAGAAAACATTTATCCAAATTTTGTGAATTATGTTCATAACTGTAAATATTGTACTATTTATAGTGGTATAGTTCATATAATGGTACATTCAATAGCCTTCTTGGTCTGCGTCATCGAATATCCGGGTTTTGGGTATGTCGTTTATTTTATTTGCCATTTTGACATAACCTTAAAGTTAATAAATAAAATCATCAGGATCGTATTCAGTCAAATTCGAAAGGGCTATGAAATTACCAGCTTCTTTTTCTAACCGGAAATACTTGAGAAGTTTCAAAATGCTGATGTTTTTTTGAGTATCTGGGCATATTTTTGTATTAGTTAAATGAATTTAACAGTAACATTAATATTCCCTTTTCATAAATAATAATTGACCGTAAACAACAAAGTACAGACCTAACGAGAACTGTCAGTGGGACATTAGAAAAAGGCGTAAGACACATTGTCGCTACGAAAGGTTTGCTTGCATCCTATTTTGAATAGTGTAATTTCTCCCGATTGATAGGTCGCGCTTGCACGTAATCTAAACAACAACCAATCAAATTTTTTGAGTCAAAGATTGGGGTTAACGTTTGGAATACATTTAAACGGTTCATTATTTTGATATTTTGATGAGGATTAATCACAGACCTGCCTTTTTTCTATTTCTCCTTCGCCGCTTCTGCAAAATGCTTTCTAAATCCTTTTTCGGGGTGGATCAATCCCCTTTTCTTCTTTCACTTTCTTATATTTTCTCGGTAAATTGGCGCCATTTCTTCTCATCTTCTTTTTTCTTCCCACTGCCTTATTCCTATGCTATTGAGGTCACTTATAACCTCCTGTAACCACGTTGTTCTGAGTCTTCCTCTCTTTCGCTTATCACGGGCTTATCAAGGTTTCCATTCCATCATTGCATATATTGTTGACTTTGTACCTGCCCTCCATATGTGTCCCAACCATTTTATTCTCTGTTCCTCAATTTTTTGTACTTTATCTTTTCCGTTTGTTCGTTTTTTATAATCATCTCTCACTTTTTTTTTCTTGTTTTTATTCATTTCCACCAGTGATGTTAAGTGGAGTAGAGGATTTATTTTTCTATACACTATGAATCTCATGAATAATTGGTGCTTCCAAAGGCGATTAATCTTGGGTCAGTGGGTTTTAGATTTTAATATGCGATAATGTGCCTTGCTGTGAAGGTAGGCTCATTTTGGTTAAAGTCAACGTAACCAACTAAACCACCGAAGTCTGTAGATAATCCCTCAGAAAGCACTTGCTCGAGGTTACCGCAGATAACTCGCTCAATTTAACTTTATATCGTATATAAATAATAAACTCACACAGAGTAGGAACTTGGAACTTCCTCTAAATTAAACTTGTATTAAACTTCCCTTGTTACAGGGCGGGTAAGTTTATCAACCAAGATGTTAATCGAAGTGAGAATTTCCTGTATGCTCCTCACAAAGTGAATATTATAATTAATTCTGACTTTGAAAATTGTAGTGAATCAATTCTGCAATGAAAATCTCTGGGTGTCTATGGAAGCGTAGGAGGGCCAGATACCAACGATTATAAACCCTACAGGATTGCTTATTCGCTTGAATCTTTCGTCGGTGCTTA
The DNA here is from genome assembly GCA_910591695.1 of Galerucella pusilla. Classification (NCBI taxonomy): domain Eukaryota; kingdom Metazoa; phylum Arthropoda; class Insecta; order Coleoptera; family Chrysomelidae; genus Galerucella; species Galerucella pusilla. The sequence continues at coordinate 74,844 of CAJUYI010001151.1, forward strand.
CGTCACCAGTGGACCTCGACCGATTTAAAATATACTGCAATCGTTAATATTTTCCACTTTTTTCTAGTTTATTTGCAAAAAATAATAATAAATTAATTTTTTTGGTGATATGTTATTTTAAAAAGTTATATTTAGTTGTATAAGTAGTTATAAAATATAAATAGACGTTTGAAACAATAACTTTGAATTGAAGAAACTTGCTTATAATTTATTTTGCACAGAAACAGAAGCAAATCTACGAGATGTCATTATGGGTTAATTGATGGGTAAACTCAGAATTATATATTTTTCTTCTTATGGGGAAAATAAAATAGACGCCTCATGCACTAATAAAAAATTTATTAATAAACAATTTTTCAAAACCTGTATCATCTCTTGTGGTACTCACACATTTTTTCTTCAAACATTTTTTTCCTAATACTTGTTCGAAGTTTACAAAGTGGATTCATGCAAGCAAAAATTAAAACTTACATTACTTTAAAACTAAAACTAAGAACTTATAAAACCATGTAATGTAGATGTTTATGTCAGAAACTGAGAAGCTTTTTAGTTTTAGCTCATATCTTAATTTCTTATTTTTTTTGCATGATCATCTACATTACATGGTTCTCTGTTCTAAGTTTTAGTTTCAAATTAATTTTAATTTTTGCTTGCATGGGGAAATGTATAAATTGATACGCGAATCCAAAAATTTTGTATTTACACTGAAATAATGTGCTTCGTATTTATAGACTTTCTTGATTGACAATTATTAATAAACAACACCTTCAAAATTGAAAAAACGGATAAAATATCGTCAAAACACACTTTGTTAACAAACGATAAACCATAAAATTGAAAAGGTAAGGTCCAGTGATGACGTATTCGTCCGACTTGAGCGAGGCGAACACAGAGTTAAATGGAAATGAGCAATCCTGTAGGGTGTATAATCGTTGGCCAGATACAACCAAATGAATTATTTATCACAAACTACGACTAAGTACATCATAATTATGACATACAAGTCGTATTTGTTAATTATTTAGACTCACTAAGATTCTACCTATAATTTGTTTTTAAACCAAGAGGAGCGTTTTAAATTTAACTTGCCATTTCTGCTACTTAGTGAGGTTTCAATGACAAATCCACAGATTTGTTTGAATCGGGCAGGCACGATGACGTATACCCGCACATCATAATCGAGCTCCTAATTGGCTGGAAGCTAAAAGGCATCTTGTATACTTTAGGGACCTTGGATGCTACATTCATAATTTAAACAGCATAGCCTTCCACTTTCGGCAATTTGGAGTGTAAATTTGAACAAAAAGTTACTGACTAATATACATAATACTCACATGAATTGCTTTCTCATTATTTGAACGTAATAGTACACTTTACCTTCGTATCGTTCAAACTTTAAACAAAGGCAAGTCAAATGCAGCGCATCGGGTAATTGTAGCCTTCAAAAGAGTGTTTAAATAAATGGGTTAAATCAAATTTAACATAAAAGACTTGGCTGTTGAAGTAGCTATATTAATATAGTTACACTGTCATACAAAATGTTATCGCAAGTTAAACTAAAAATTAATCAAGAAATCTGCGGATGAAATTTGCATTTTTAGCATTTCTAAAATATATCAAAGCATTTTTTCAACTGTAACAACTCAACGAGGGTTGTTTTTTGTGAATTCAGAACTATAACTTTTGCGATATGAAATTTTGTTTTCACCTTTTAATAATGTGAATTATTTTTTGGCTGACATTTTATTACCTTTTCATGTTAGTGAAAATGTGTTTTGCATATTTCAGGAATGCTCTAATGGAATTTTGAGGAATATATTTCCATTCTCTGTCAACTGTATTTACTAATTTCGTGATATTTATTAAATAAAAAAAACAGCCAGTAACAAATTCAACAACAGAACTTTTATATACAGTGTAAGTCATAAGGAGCTTTACATACTTCTACCATATTATGTAGAGTCCCTCAATGAGGATATCATGTGGCTACTAAGAACTTTTTTACCAATTAATCTTAGATATAGCAATAAATGCAGCATTAAGATGTCTGTGAAACTATCCACAATCCACAATCCACATCAATACCAACCATGTTTCTGCTCCCTTGTTCCACTTTCATTCTTCTCAATTTGTAATAACATGATTGTATGCGATTTAAACCACTGTTTCTTTTTTTTTTTTATTTCATCCAGAAATTACAAATTTTGCAGCAGATTCACACATGAGGATCATCATCAGTCATGAGGATCCTTACATACTTCTACCATATGTAGAGATCCTAGGGAGGATATTATGTGGCTACTAAAAAGTGTCATCACCTTTCTTTATTAATTTACAGGGTGATTTGTTAAATTCACCAAAAATTTTAATTGGATATAGTGTTTACACGGCTCATTTGAGTTTTCTAATTTTTCTATGATACAATACTATAAGCATTCGACTGGTATTAGCCAAACTTACAAATAGATATTATTTTTAACTTTTCCTTGGACATTTGTAGTTGCAAAATTGGAAAATGAAATCACCGCTCTTATCTCCCATACTGATAATTCAAATTTAGAAAATGTTGAAGTGTTGTTTCATTTTACAACATACAGGATTGTAAAGCCGGCCGCTCGTGGTTTGCCACTGTCGAATTAGAAAGATAGCGGTAAGTTGTTCGTTGGAAATTTCAGCAATACTAAACGTTATTTTTTTTACCTGGCGAAATGTTCGTGCTCCAAGGAAAAATTCCCTTATATAAACAAGGTGACAAAAGTAGAGTTTGTTCAGCCATCCTTTGCCGTTACGTCATAATCGGTGATGTATTCTGCTGTTTTACGTATGTCTTATATTACTTGAATGTTATTTCACACTTAACCTCAAAATAATAATCAATGACTTATTTTAAGAATTGTTCTCAAAATATGACAACTGAACTATCAAAAGTAACAGATAAAATGTATGTCGACCTTAGATAAGGAGGGCAATAGTAACCTTCATTCCAAAAACTGGAAAAATTGACACAACAAACCCCAAATCCTTTAGACCAATTAGTCTAACATCGTTTGTACTCAAAACGATGGAAAAGGCTATTGATAACCATATTAGAACGGAAATCCTAGAGAGACTACCTCTCCACCCATGTCAGCATGTTTACCAGGCAGGCAGATCTACGGAGACTGCACTGGTACAACTGACGGAGGATATCCGAGGTGCTCTAGACAACCAAGAAACTGTAGTATGTGCATTTTTGGACATATATGGAGCTTTTGACAATACTCCACATGAGGCAGTCAGTAGAGATGGATGTCGGAACTGCTCACCACAAGAATAGCAGAGACGAGGACGAGCAAAGACATTGTCTCCATCTGCACTACCAGAGGATGCCCACAGGGAGGAGTAGCATCCTCATTAATGTGGAGTCTGATGGTTGACGAACTCCTGTGTGGTTTGACGGATCTCGGTATATCCTGCCAAGGATATGCCGACGATATTGTCATAACAGCCAGGGGAAAATTCGAGAACACCCTTTGCGATATTGTACAAAAGGGTCTGAACTATACAAATAGCTGGTGTAGGCAAGTGGGCATCAACCCCACTAAAACCATCCTGATAGCCTTCACTAAGAAAAGAAAACTCAACCTCAAAACCATAAAACTTGATGGGAACGAGATTGAATGGAGACAAGAAGTCAAGTATCTAGTTTTAACTTTAGACAGTAAACTTCTGTGGAACAAACACGAAAAGGAGATTACATACAAGGCAAAAATAGCTATAATGGTGTGCAGAAATCTGGCAGGAGCAAACTGGGGCTGTAACCCAAAAATCCTAAGATGGATGTACACTGTAATAGTGAGACCAATCATCACTTATGGAGCCATTGCCTGGTGTAGTAGAACTAGCCTATTGACGACGAGAGAAGACCTCTTCAAAATTCAAAGACTAGCCTGTATATGCATTACAGGAGCAATGAGAACATGCCCAACGGCAGCCATGGAAGTGATTCTCAACGTCACCCCTTTACATATGGTGGTGGAAAGTGTTGCAGAAAGAACAAATACAGACTAAGTAGAGAGGGAATCATTTAAAAAAACACCTCCTCACTTCTTAGAAATCAGACAACCTGGGACATGCTACAAGACGGTATGATGAAAAAATATAACTTTTCAAAGAAATTCGTTACGGAAATGAGCAACAAGAAGGAATGGGATCCAAATACCATCACCATACTTGGAAAGAATGTCATTCAATGGTACACAGACGGATCAAAAGCAATAGAAGGAACTGGGATAGGAGTGTTCGGGCCAGGAACCAAACACTCTGAAAGCTTGGGAAAAACCCCAAGTATCTTTCAAGCGGAAATCCACGCCATAAGAAAGTGCGCCCAGTTCAATATTGATAAAGGATACAGAAAACAAAGGATTATCATAATGTCGGATAGTCAAGCAGCCATTAAGGCACTGAGCTCTTGTGTAATCATTTCCAAAATGGTGTGGGAATGCCTATACAAACTCAATGAACTAGGCGAGAACAACATAGTCACCTTACTATGGATTCGAGGACACACTGGAATAGAAGGAAATGAAATTGCAGATGAACTAGCAAAGAGGGGGACTGAAATACCTTTCTGGGGGCCCGAACCCTTTTGCGGAATCAGCTCCAATGTAATATTGGAAGAAATAAGTAAAGCCGAGAAAAAGAGAAGATCTGACCATTGGAAAGATCTAGTAGGGCTAATACAATAAAAGACTTTTCTGGGTGACTACAACCTGTTGAGATCAAATGAATGCATAAGTCAAAGTAAAACTGCGCCAAGAGTTTTGACAGGGATCCTAACGGGACATTGTCGCCTGAATGGGCACCTGAAAAAGCTCAAAATAGTGGAGGAAGAAGAATGCAGATTTTGTGGAATGGAAGAAGAAACCTCCATCCACATACTTTCCAACTGCACAGCACTCCAGAATCCTAGAGCACAGCACCTGGGAGATTACTGGATAGAAGAGGAACATTTGCCTAAGTTGAAGCCTGCAGACATCCTAAAATTCCTCCGGGAAATAGGACTAAAGGAACTACTAGTTTCTGAGACTCGCCTTAGAAACTGAGTAGAAGTAAGGGGGCACAATAGATCTTTCAGGTTTCAGTGAATGTCACCCCAAAAATCACACATACATACATACATAGATAAGAAATACGTTAATGACGTCATATTTCCGTCTCATCCATTTCATGAATAAGAGAGCAAGCTGGACAATGTATGACGTAACGGCAAAGAATGGTTGAACGAACTATAAAACTTTTGCTTTCAAAAACTTCTCTCCTAGAAAAGGTCGTAATTTTTGTTTGTAGGCGTAGAATGAGGTATCAAATAATATATCCGGTTGAGTCTCATCTAAAATTTCCCAATGTAGGTACATTATTGTTTTCTTTCCTAGTACCTAACAACTGATTTGTTCCGTTAGATTTTAAGTTAATATTCTATTGGATTCAGGTACAAACTTTTTTTGGCATTGCTTTATTGGCGAATCAACATTGTTAGGACAATGTATTGCCTTTGTAGTAAGGTTTTCCAAAGGAAAACGTGATGGATAAGTCTACGGAGTTCAGTTAATTCTTTTATCTAATTCCGCTATCAAATGTGACACTTTACGTCACTCCTTGACGTTAGGTAACGTCACATTTTTCATAACCTTCATATATCAGTTATGAAAAGTAGTTATGTAAAAACTTTACGTAACTGTTTATGTTTCAAAATAGAGATACCACATGAGTTTCAAAGAATAATTCATTAATTAGGTAGGTACTGTCAAAACTGACAATAATTATTCCATTATTTAAACTTACAATTAACCCATTATTTTAATTCAATAGTATTTTGAGATTTATATAAAATTGAAAACATTATTCAGGACACAGTTATTTAAAGTAAGTCAATTTTCTGGGTGAATACATCATAGTAATAATACTTCTAACACCATTTGATTCCACTTCAATATTATAATTGTAATTGAAGATTTTATTGAATATTATGAAAGCGCGGAATTAGATAAAACGCGTAATTTGCAGAACTCGCTAGCGCTCGTTTTGGCAAATTAATATTACGCTTGTTGAACAATATCGCTCTTTTCATAACTAATTACGTAAATATCTATTTGCGAATTTACCTGTAGCTTTAACGATTGAATAAAACTGTATCCAACACTTTTTTCAAATAAGGTAAAGTCTACAAAGTTTAAAAGCAATTCGCTTTACCTTTATTTATATTTAATTCAGATACAAATCTCTTGGTGCTTTTGTTTGTTTTTAATTTGTTATATAACGCTTGGTCTTCAGGGAAACATGCTGGAAATTACATAGGTATTTACAGTTTTAGTATGCTATCAAGGGAAAATGCTAGATCGTGCTTTGAATTATTTCGAAGGGGTTGAGGACGGAAATGAATATATATGAACTTTTTAAGGAGCAAAATTCGACTACTGAGCCATAAAACTTCAAATTATAAAAAGTTAGGTTTTCATTGAAAATATGGAATTTTTCGCAAATAGGATATTTTTATTCAGTTTGTACTCGAAATAGAAGTGCAATACTTGGAGAATAGTTACATATTTATTCAACAAAAGGAATTAAATTGACGAAAGATTAAGAATAATATATCGGGTGATTGATTAGTCTGATAAGTATTAGTTCTGTTATCATTGAAAATACCAAATAGTATATTACACTAGGAAGGCAGAACGTTTGAGATTCCAGCACTGTGCGCCATGATGCCCGAGGCGAAGCCGAGAGGGTCATGGCGCGAAGTTCAGGGCTCTCAAACTTTCTTTCCGTGTGGTGTATATTATTTATCTTTATTTTCGGCCGAAAGTATGTACTTGGCACTTATGTTGGGAGGTACTTTCGTCTGTGAATAAAGAAAAGGTAATTCCAAAAATAGTGGCAGAGCTAATACTAATAACTTCAGGCATGGGAAGTGCTTGATGAAAATAAAAGTATTGTAATAGTAGTTACACTTCGAAAATAATATAAAACACAAAGTGATCCACTTGTAACAAAATAATGTGGGTACTTAAGTTTTTACTCACCATGAATTTAATTTATTGAATATTTGCAAAATTATTCAAGTGTTTGATGAATAAAAAGCTTTGATAATTAATAAAATCACCCAATCCCCAATCCAATTATTTGTTGAACTTGTTACGATTTTGACGGAAAGTTGGTGATAACTTTTTAAATATCCTATAAAGCAGATCGCTCAACTAATCTACTTTGATATACTCATATCTCCAAAATAATCCTGGATGGCTGTAGAAAGTGTAACGTAAACCTCGTATCTCCAATATTTTTACGTATAAGAGATACAAATTGTTTTTATACTCCCCTGTAAAAAGCAAGGTTTTGAAGGTCTTACAAACAGAGTGACGATTTGAGAAACTGCATAGATCGAACCAAATTGGAAAGAAACTTTCACTATAGTATATTTTGTCACAAGGGCAGAAAATGAGCTACAGGGGAAGCTGATAGTTAAGGGATGCTAAAGCGTTTTGTGCATGTGTGACAAACTGTTTTTTCTCCGATCGTGGAAGAAGTGACACTATTTTGACCTGTTTTCTATGCGCAAAGCTCAACATTCCAGAATAGTGGGCTGTTGCTGAGCAATTAGAAAATAACAGTGAGGTAATATTAAATGCGGTAATGTTAAAAATGGATAATTAAAATAAAATTAAACAAAGTACGGTTTCAATTTTTATATTGATAACGTTGTTATAAAGGGAATAAAAGGAACATTAATTGTTGTTAATATTTGCATTTATTGTACAGTTTGTACAATTTGTAAATTGTACTGGAGGGCAACGAGAACTTATAGACGTTGAAGTTGCACGGCTAATTGTTTGGTTTATCTCGTTTCTATCATTTTCATTTGAAGTCGAGGCAGGGGTGTTGAATATTTTATTACCTACCTACTTCTACTTTATTATTAAGTGACTCGTCAATATATTCGATCGGAGAAAAATTATTTTACTTTTGTCATAACAAAGTGATTTCCATGGTTACCACTTCTATATTTCAATATGCACATAGAAAAACCTATCTAAACTTCTTCCTGAATGAAATATTTTTTAATTAATTTTTTAAATGTAAATCAACGATCGGGGAAAAAAGAGTATGTATAATTCGTGGGAATAGCTATTTGTATTACTAGGAAGGAAAGTGCCACTTTTCCTCCCTTGTGATACATATGATTTTTCCTCCTACCTACCTTTTTTTGAAAATTTATTTACACAAATAGGTAACGAATATAATTAAGAACACAAGAATTATTTATTAAACAAATTTATCAATATATCTTATACAATTAAGTAGGTACATAGTATTGTTTAACTATATTTTGAAATTATTTATGTTAATATTGGAAGTGCAATTTTGAGCAGCACTTATATGAACACCATTGGAAGACGGTGGGGTTTGAACAGGAGCTTTAGTATTTGAAATATGTTCGCTTAGCACATTGTAATGGTGGTAACTTCTAGAAGTGCTTGGCTGATTTGGATCAAGTTTAGGTTCTACATTATTTCCCATGATTTGATCAGAAATTTTTCTTCATTTTTTGTAAGATTGTTTCACATAACCTTCTGCGATATTGGTTGATTTCCAACCGCCATGCTGTTTTAGAGCTAAAATATCCCCACCAGCGTTTACGAACCGAGTTGCTGGAGTTCTTCTGAAACTGTGCCCTGTGTAATGTTTGGCATTTGGAAGATTGAGATAGTCTGCAATTTTTTGTGATATTTTGGATATACTATTTATGCCAACCTCTTGATTTATACATTTGCCTGCTTTAAAGCATACCAGCAATCGTTTTTGCTCAGTTTTAGGACGTAAACAGATATACTTTTTAACGATTTGAACAAAATTTGGGCCGTTACCTGTTGTAGTATTGATAACGAAAGTTCGTTGTTTATACGTTTTTGAAGTGTGGATATTCATGACTAAAAGATTGTCTTGCTCTTCAATATTATTCATAGTCATTTTAATAACAAGGACTACCTATGAATATTTTATATCAAAAATTTAATTATTTGCATGGGATTTCATTTCTTACCTTCATTAATGAAAAAACATCAACGGCGGCTTTCATTAAGAATGTATTTATTTCTTCTCTTGTAAAAGTTTTAGCTTTATTTGGTTTGTATCCGGCATTTTGACGTTTTAGAAATGTAATCAACTTTGGATATTTAATATCGACATTGTCCTTCATGTGTATCATTGTGCGTAGCATTGAATATTTAGACCAAAGTGTTAAAGCATTTAATGATTCTCCTTGTAGTGAAAAATATGACAGTAAAAAATTTTCTGATTATTTATGTATCTTGTTGTCTTCAGTCCATTGCTTATATTGTGCATATTGTTTTTCATACCTGTCTTTAGATTTTTGTGGTAGTAAGGTTGATAACGCTATGTTAGCTTGTTCCTTGATATTAGGTGGTGTATTTGGAAATTCAAAATCACTTGAGTCGCTCTCCATTTTTCAAAAATTCAACTAAGTCTAATGAATGTAGAGACTTTGCACCTCAAAAGTCAATCGCCGTGTTTACTGTCAGTGCGCCACAGCATACTATGATTTTCTTATTCTTGAAATCGCCGTGTTTACTGTCAGTGCGCCACAGCATACTATGCTTTTCTTATTCTGAACTCAAAAAACGTATATCTAAGATTCCTGAAGTTGAAATTTGTATTGAAGAACTACGTTGAAGTAACATTAATGTTTGATTTTTACCAAAAAACAGGATATACAGGATGTTCTAGAAGTTATAGAAACAATATGAATATAATGAATTCACAAGTTTCATCGTTTACGACTTACTTGAAATGAGGGGGAGGAAAAATACTTTCCTCCCTGGGGAGGAAAGTACTTTTTCTCCCTAGGGAGAAAAAGTATGAGTTTCCTCCCTGATTTGAGGAAGGAAAGTGTGTACTTTCTATAGGGGTAGGAGGAAAAAGCATATTCCCAAACTCCTGTGTTACCAGACTTGTCTCTACGCTCCTCGTCTGGTAATTATCAAAGTCGCTTGGGAATATTATGCTTTTCCCACTAATTATACAATATACTATTCCGCACACCGAATAAACCAAAAAATAAGAAAATATAACAAAAAACTGTGACATTCACTGGTTTAATTAAAAAATTCACGTGTAACGTCAAAGTAAACAAGTGACAGATGGTGAAAAACCTTGAGAATCCTGGCACTATGAATTCTCCGCCCCTGGGCTGCTAAACAATACTTTCAGCCGTAATTTCGGTGTTCATATGATTTGTTTTCCGGTAAGGTAGGCGAAAAATATAATTTAGCTTCAGACAAAGAACTTCCATTTGGAAAGTTGCGCAAAATAAAATTATGGTTTGCTGCATATCTATGCTATATTTAGATAATTTTAATATACCTTTTCTGATTTACATTTATCTTTTTTTATAATAGAAATTCTTTCAAAAGATGACAAGGATCAAAGGAGTATTTCAATAAATTTTCCAAAAGATCTTGTGTACTTTTTTTGTGAGAAGATATATTTATGCCAGGGTTCAGGTCAGAGCTGATTGAAGTCTTGTCATTTTGCAATTCACTTTGAGCGGATTAATCTCTTCAGTTTGGCTTTATGCTCTTACCAGGAGCGTAGCCTTTTTTACTACATTTAAAAAGATTTTCTTGAGATAATTTCATAGTTTAGCTTAATCCAATTAAACTTGAACCAAATTAAAATAGGTTTGCTTGTGAAAAAGCAAAAGAATATCCATTATTCACGACACTACTGATCTATCGGGAGAGAGTTGTCTCTGAAGACTTTCTCAAAGACAGTATGGAGAACCAGCGTAACCTTAACTAACTACCTAAATAAACTATTTGAGCGTCCATAAAATGCCGCTGTTTGCCAATTGGCATGGTCGATTCGCTGTAGACGTGACTGTTGGCCCGTGCCAATGAGCCAGCTGTGTGCCAATGAGAATCTCCTTCAAAAGAAGTCAATGAGAACGAAGAGTGGGAATGTGCTAACCACTGATCTCTTACGGCTTCAGTTCTGATTCAGACTGCTGGTAAGCATTTACTTTCAAATGTAGTGAACGAACGGGAAAGTTATTAACTAAATTTATACGGGGATTATCGTTTAAAAAATTACAAAGACAGGAATTGAAGAATGGACGCCCTATTGGAAATGATACCGGATAACCGGAAATAATTCGAGATCTAGATATTGAGCGCAACCATAAATATAAATATAAATATATAACGTTAATGACTTTTTTGATTAGTTTTTATTATATTTCTCCAAATACAGGGTGTCCCACTATAAAGTAACACATTTTGACGGCTTATTACTCGAGAATGGAAAAATATATCGACGTGCAGTTTTCGCTAAGCTTCTTATATTTCCTTCAAATTTTTATCGACATAGTTGCCAAATGTATATTTTTTCCCGAAAGCGCCAAAAAAAAATGACCATTTTTGAAACGAAGTTATCGGTTTATTTTCAATTCAACACCCTATATTTTTTAATACCATCTGGAAGTATATGCTCAAGTCTCAAGGGAAAGATTTAATTTTTTATGAAACACATTTATCACATTTTAACAGCTTGGAAACGTTATAATTCGAAAATAAGACAAGAGATTAATGCGTTCAGTAATTTTTGGATGAGATTAGGATTATGTAAAGATGCAGATGGAGGTCACATACAACAACTTATTTATTAAATATAATTTTATGTTCGGTTCCTTGTTCTTACATGTGGATGAAAATGTTTGTTTCAAATGTTTTCTTTCTTCGTAGTTTTTCCGATCCTGTAAATTGTTGTACCAATTTGATATTATATTATTATTCGTGTATAGGCGTATTTTTGTCAAAAATGGCCCTGATCTGGTCCTGGTCACTTTTATAATTAACAAAAGTAAATCTCTCACGAAAATTTTAGACAACTTTCTATCTATCATATCAAGTAACAGAAATAGTAGTAACTAACCATCCTCTTGGTCATCTCTTGACCAACATCTTGGTCATCTTTTGACCAATTATTGGAAGGACAAAATAATTTCGGAAATGCCTTTCAAGTGACTTTTTTTATAATTCGAGTAAATCTTAAATGTAAGTTTACCAAATGATAAAATGAATATTCCCTAAACAGTGCCTGCCAAGTTTCATTTTTAATTTATGGTTACAAATTTTGTGCCTCGGTGACGTAAGCGGCTGCTCAATCTAAACTGTTCAAGCCAAAATTCTCAACCTTAATATCCGGAAAAAGAAGCTATTCTTATCTGCCCTCAATTCAGTATAATCAGTAGTTCTTGATAAGCAGATATTTGGAGTACTCTGTATTATCACGTGTAAGAGCAATTTAATAATAAAATGTATCTATTCCCATTTTTTGAGAGTTCCGAAAGTAATAAAAATACTCATTTTCAACGGACGAGGCCCTAATATCTTTTTTGGGTTTATACGGAAAATTGGTGTTAGCCGAAATATCCAATATCCTCAAACGACGCTGTCAACATCTTCATAATCCACATCATAGATATAAAAAAAGCTTTTCACCAGGAAACATATTGTAGAACACTTTGAACCAATGAACAAACTTGAACAAATAAAAAAGCAAGTTAAGGCCATTCGCAGTAGGTAGTTTGATTTGTTCCAGAAGTTTCCAACAGTTACCATGTTCTCTCTTCCTACAGAGTCGGCGCTAGGGGCCAGTGTGTTTGGAAGATGTTGACATTGAACTTTCAAGTAACGTTGGATTTGTGTGAAATCATTCATGTGAACAAAATCCATTCGCCACACACCCGCGATCCGAGCTTCCCCGATACGAATGACAGCGACAAATTTAAAGTCATATTTCAAGACCAAGTAGTGAGATACCAAATTGAGCTCGAGCGCATATTATAGGTATATTTCATTTACATTACCCGTCATGGTGAAAGTTGATAATCCCATTTCATTGAGTTCAACCGTGACGTCATTTCCGTTTCCAAAGGCCGGTAGTGGAGGTGTACCCCCTCCACTACCTGCCTTTGGGTTTACCAGCTCCATAATAGGTGAAGGTGGTTAAAGTTGAACTCGTAGAGCATAAAATAGTAAAGTATTTTATGCCATAGAGAAAGTAAGTGTTCTATGGCTGATCTTTTTTTTTTATTCTGTTATTTAACGTCGGTCTATTTCTGCGACTGAGGCTAATCACCGACGCCGGGAGCACTCTACCCCTAACCGGAAATTTTGGCGAACCCACTAGTGTTCCAACCAGTGGTAGCGTTCTTTAACGAGCCCAACATCCATGGACTCGGGATCTCGGTTTTACGTCTCCTCCGAAAGACGGCATATCTACATTATACCTCGTGCTCATTGGTATAATGCCTGCGAGCTGTGATATGCTAGTCCGCTGCAGGCTGTACGGGCCCTGTACGATGGTTTTCCCTGGCATGGTCGTCACCCATCCAAGTACTAACCATGTCCGACCTTGCTTGACTGTAATTATCGCATCAAACGCGTTCCACTACAGTGCTGGGTCGTCGCCCTGATCTTGAATATTTGCTTACAAAATAATATAGATAGAGAAATAATATAGAAAAATTCGAATTAGAAATTAATGGAGTGGATGTTGAGGTTCGAGATACACGGGAAAATGTACTAAATGGTAAAGATTAGGAGAGTGAAGTATTTTTTAGCAAAACAGGGGTCAGATCATCTATCAAGAACATGGTTGCACCCAACTTAATTTTTTCATATTTAATTTTCATAGACATGAACAATAATTAGGATTACAAACGACAAATCTTTTTTCTTTCGAATTAGAAATAAATGTTAGGTTATATTCACATTACAGTGGGTAAACGTGAAGTAAAAGAAATAGGATATCAAAAATGGTTAATGTTGACGTCATTATGACGTAGTGGCCTCCCACCATCTTCACCGAGAAACTCTAACCGGGTTCAACCAACGGGGAATGTGAATGATATATGACATATATGAGTATGTTGTGAACGAACATTTAAATAGCCCACATCAATTTTTGGACCTTTTAAGCTACAGGAAGGTAGACTGGAGTGTATTCAATTTAAAATAAACTCTCTCTCTCATCGGCACTCGATAATTTATTACTTCGGAGAAGTATTCCATTTCAATTACCAGTCAAAGGTAATAATATTTTTATAATATTGTTTGAGACCTTTAAAAGGGGTCGTATTTTCAATCTCTGAAGTTGGAGCTGATGCAGAAGACTGGACTAATTCGTCAACTTTTTCGTTATGTGTGATGCTCACATGGGATGTAATCTACTTAAACTTTATAGTTAGTTTGGCGATTTTATACTCGATTTGAAATTGGTTGATAGTAATAAATCATTTTTA